>VDFB02000007.1:62511486-62544533 GCA_007258455.2 Sequoia sempervirens
CTGGGTTAGCCCTTCCCTCCTTTATCTCTCTCTCTCTCTCTCACTCCCTTCCTCTCTCTCTCTCAGGTATCTCTCTCTCACTCCCTCTAGCTCTCTCCCTAGTACCCTTAATCCTCTACCCTATAAATGTACCATCTAAAGCTTACAAAAAACAAATTTATCATAACACGAGTGTGTTATTAACTAGTAGAGATATGTCCGTTTAGGATTAAATAACGTGAGCGCATTTTTTATTGCACTAAAAACGGTAAAAAATCACAATATACCCGTGATGTTGGCCCACATTTTGCATATTCTCCTGGTTTTGCGCGTGCTCCAACAAAAAGTAGCTTTTTGATGATTGAGTGAAGTGTGCATGTATGATTTTGAGATTCCACCACCTTTTGAATGTTCTTTCCATCACCTTTGCATGAAATAGCAGAGTTTTCACGTTGAGAGGCATATAATATCAATTCAAGTTTGAATTACAGTGATAATTGATATACAATTGAAATTTGGAGGGGAACAAGCTTTTGAAGAAGTCAAATTTTTGAGGAGTTTGAGGAAGGAAGAAGCAAATGCTGCATAATTGGGTAGAACTCCTCCATTTGAAACTGTCTTTTTAGGTATGTGAAATCTTTGTACATTTTATTCCATTCTATTATGGCTTGCTTTCATTTTTGTTGTTTTGCTTATTTCATGTTGATCAAATTGTTTGTTTGAGATGCAATATCAGATTGCCAAGCCACTCAACAACATCATTTCTTTAGGGAAATTCCTTCCCAAATCAAATCAGGAGAAGATCAATTTATACAAACTTTGTCAAATTCATCCAAAACTACTTTTCATTCAACCAAAATCCATTTATTTCATTTCAAGTTATAAGGTTATCAGTAGCCAATTCACCATCTCCATATAGAAAACCATTTTCAGAATCAACTTTTAACTTTGTTCTTGTCATAAACAATACAACAATCACTCATCAACTCAACTTACCCCTTCAAGGAAAAAACAATCAAACACCTATGTTCCTTAGACCTGCAATCAAATATCATCCTAGCCATTTAAGATATATTTTCTCAAATCAACACATCCATCATCCTATCTTCACTTAAACACCATTTGTAACAACAACTAGCAACATTAGTTTAACACTGTCACTAGACCTTTAAGATACCAATTTCATCATGTTTTGATTGTAATATTCAAATATATCAGTATAGACACACTCTGACTACTTTGCATTCAAGACATCATTGCCATATATTGGAAACATATGCCTAAATCATCAAATCTTTCACAATCTACCTTCAAAACATTACCAAGCATAGACACAATTGTGGAATCACAAATGAGACTACTCCCAAGCACTTAACAACATTCCTTTCGCTATTTCTACATATTCTTTGTTTTTAGCAAACAATACCAAATATCTCTAGTAGGCCAACATTCCATCTAATCGGGTGATTCCTTTTCTATCATAAAGCATTTACACAATCCCAATATAGATTCTCAGGCCTATTTTGATCCTTTTCAACATACTATAAAATTTTATACACTTATTTCACAAAACAGAGTAGAACCAACTGCTGTCTACTAGTAAAAGCCCTTAAATAGGTCAATTTATCAAAGCAAGTCATCATAGAACTACTCACTAATCCACCAAACCTGCAAACAGTCTTAGGCCATGTGTAGAAACTCACAAATAAACAAGTTTCAAGATGGAAATGCCAATCAATACACAAAATCAGTAAACACTTGATTATAGGGTTAAAACACACCAACCATGAGGGCTTCTTTAATGAAACATTTGCAAAACCTCTACTACTCCGCCCAACAATTGAAACATGCTTCATTATGTCTGCAAATTATTTTGAAATCATTTCTAAGCTCCTCTACATGTTGTTTCCTCAAATCCTACTTGAAAACACCATTTTTTTGAATGAGAAAATTCAGAATTTTGTTCATGCAATAGTATCCCGACTTCTTATTTCTATTTTCCCCAGCCACACACATCTTCACATTGAAAAGACACTAAATATGATCCATTCCATCGACCTACTAGCCCTACATCGGTGGAATGGCTAAGAATCACTTTTTAGACTCTCAAAACAATTCTAAGGAAACCATAGACCGAGACTTAGGAAACTAAGTTCAAATTCATGATTATTTGAATTACAATTCCTACAAATTTCAAGAATGAAAGAAGTCTCTTTCCCTAACAAGAATCAAATCTTAGAATGCTTGAATCACTATGCAACTTGAAAACAAGAATAGAAAAGCTTTCCAAAATAGCTGAGCAGAGGTTTTTTTATTAATTTTTATGGATTTTTGGGATACAAGATCTGCCTTTCTCGAGCTTACAATGATTTTTAAAGGTGTCTAAATCAGTTGAAATAACTAACTCTTCATCTTCATCAACCCATTCTTGCCCTTCCACAAAAAAGACTCTTCACCTTCCTGCTTTTGTGCAATTTTACATTTTTACAATAATTGATAACTTTTGTTATAAACAGAAACTTTTCAATAATATCACCTACTGACCTATTTCATGGTGCAAATACATTGAAATTCATCATTTCATGACCTTCACTCATCATATTTACTTGAACATTACAAATTGAACAAATTAGCCTTTTGAAGGAATTTCATGACCTAGGTGCTCCTACACCAGTTTGTCATGTTACAACCTTACGTTTTCAATGGACTTTCTTTGTGTATGCTTCCAAAGCTTTCAATTAGTTAATTTGACAACTTAGTACTTTTTGCAAAGGTAAAATTATTCATCATGTTGAAGAAACGAACTGTTAAAAGGAAAAAACTAATAGATGATTAGCTCCAAGCCTTGAGAGATAAAGAGAAAATATAGATGAGGGAATATCGTGAAAAGAAAGAATTGGGAACGATTGATGAAAACAATCCAGTTGTAGAGGAACCTCAACCATCAAAAAGAGAAAATAAATTGGTAGCACAAAGGGCATGGATGTGAAAGAGTCATACTAGGGGAGATGCAGATACCATAGTTGGAGACACACCCTCTACCGTAAGTGAATACAAAGGGACACCATTAAGCACAAGCGAATATGGAGGGACACCATCTACCACAACTGAGTATGGTTGGACACCATCCACCACATCTGAAGTTGAGAGTACATCATCACTCAGATTTGATGAACAAGGTATGCCATCATCCCCATGTGAAACTAAAGGTATGTCTTCTATTCCACCCTCGATCCAAGGTACACAATCTAGCCCACCTCAATTCAATATTGATGAAATTGCTAATGTTGAGATGTATGTACCTAAGAGAACACCACCAAGAATTTTGCGTAGAAAGCCAAAGTTTTGATTAATATTGATGACGATATTTTGCAGCACATGGAAGGTCAGATTCCAGAATGCACTTGTAGAATATATGCTGATAAGATTTGGAAAATGTTCTTTGAAAGGCTAAATGAGACCGCAAGATGTCAACTATTTGTTCAAATGATGTGGGGTTTAAAGTATAGAAACATCATGAAGACTCTTGGGTTGAGAACATCGAATGCATCAAGTGAAATCACTATTGTGAAGAATCTAATGGATGTTTATGACAATGTGGGTAAGACCTCACGCTCAAAGGATAGTAATGTCACCCAACGTGTCATTACATCGACTTTGGTAAGCTATCAAACAAAGAGATCTTGCCTCATTAAAAAGGCAAGTGAACAAATGGGAATTAGTAGAAAATTTTTATCAAAATCCGTTCAAAGGTGGCAAAGAATTGAGGGCACCGATTCAAATGAATTATGGGCATTCTCGGGGAGACTGCCACACAAGGATAAAAAAGTTGTTGAAGCATTGAGAACACTAATTGAAGATTATTGGAAGAATAATACAAGGCCATCTCAAAATCAAAGGGATGTCATAAGAAGGAGAATCGGTAGTGTAGACACGCAAAATATATTGATTGACATCGTGCATCTGATCCTGACTTACTAACATCGTTTCTTCCTGAATCATCCCTCGGTCTAGCCATTTAATCAAATTCTCCTATCTGATTAAATTCATCAATATTCGTCTCTTAATTAAATAAATCATTTTGTCTAATTAAGTCACTTTCTCTTGTTAATTAAATCAATCCACCTGATCTAATTATCCCTATTTAATTAAATAATCAATTTATTTTATTAAATCTCTAAAGTCCATCCATTAAATTAAATAAATTAAAACCTTATTTTATCTAATCTAACACCATCCTATTTTAATTAAATAAATCAAAATCCTTATTTAATTAACCTCTTATCATATTCCTCTCTTATCTGATTTAAATAAATCCATAAATCTAAGTCAAATAAGTCACATCATCTAATCTCCTATTAAATTAATTAACCCTTGATTAATTTAATATGATCTCATGTCACATCCTCTAGATAATGCAAGTTGCACATGAAAATAGATTTAATTCATTTATTAAATCTCTTTTTTCCTCACAAGGCATCTTTTGGAATATTCTCTCAATTTGAATTCAAAAATTCCAAGTCAACATGTACATCCAACAAGGCATTTAAAACCTCTTACATGTCCTTTGCCTTGAACCAAGTGGCATTTATTGCATTTCCCCTTCCCTCTTACATGTCATTTCAACAAATTTGAATTTCAAATATTGGCATTTATTGGCACAAACCCCAAATCTTGCACAACCATCATCCATTCATAGCTTGACAAGTGGCATCATGCCATTGGATGAATGTTAGTCCCACATTTCTCAAATATGGACATTCATCCATCTTGGCATTCTATAAATAAAGAGCTCATATCCTCATTTGATCATCCACAATTTTAGTAAACTTACTATGCTCAAATCATTAGCAAATTTCATCCATCATTCGAATTCTTAGCTAGGCTTTTTGTAGATTTGGCTTGGAGTTCTCATCTTTTCATCATAGTGGATCACTCTTCATCATCAATCAATAAAGCTTGCATCTTAGGGATTGGGAAAGGGCCAATTTTCACATCAAATTCACACCAATTCCCCCATGGGATCATGAGTTTGCACATCTAATTAGGATTTTATCTTGTTTTTAGCATTTGCATTGTGTTCTTCACTATTTTCATTCCTAGTTTGAGTTGTAAATGGATTTCATGGGGAATTCTTCTTTTAGCTTGCATTTCCTTGTTTAACTCGTTTATTCATGTTGTTTTGCAGGTACTAGAAAAAGGGTTCGCACATTTGGCGCTAGAAGTAGGGCTCGACATCATTCTTTCTAACAATTTTTTGAAATTTTTGTATTTTCTTGACACATAGGAAATTCCAACGCGGGCTCGTCAGCGTCGCTATTTTTAGCGCCGCGAACTCGTCAGCGTCACTATTTTAGCACTGCGGGCTTGTCAGTGTCGCTATATAGCACCGCACGAACATAAACTCCGCTGCTGGACTCATCCCGCCAAGAATTTTTGAAATTTAAACTCCGCCGCTGGACTTGCCAAACTGCAGAAGTTTTTGAAAAATTCTTAAACTCCGATGCTTTCAAAAACTGCGACGCTGGGAGAAAAGTGCGACGCAATCGTGCTCTCTGTCCCGACACAGAGCGCCGCTGACTGGTAAGCGGTGCTATAAGAGCACCGCTAAGAGAAAAAAAAAAAGTGACGCCTTCATGAGTTGCGATGCTGGGAGAAAGTAAAAGGGAAAAATTTGAATTTTTTTTAGCACGTGTTTTAATGATTGCTTCTTCCTCTGTTTTCTGCTTTTTAAATTTATGTGTTTTTCCAGAATCTTCCTGTTTTTCATCTTTGTAGGTTGGGATCCAAAAGCAAAGGAAGAAGGAGCATGGTGATGATATTCTGTCTAATCAAAGTGTTTTTAAACACTTAAGTGTTTGTTTAACACTTCTTTAAGAATTTGTCATCTTTTTTCTTTCTTTAGAACATTAGCTTTCATTTGGGTTTAAAAAGGATTCTTTTTGTTTATTTCTTGCAAAAGGATTAAAAAGAATCTTAGGATCAACAACTTACTAGATTTCATTTATGGGATTAACAAATCGAACAAGTATCTTTCACTTGTGATTTGGTGCTCTAAAATGAACTCACATATTGCTTTGAGGATCTAAAAAGAACAAGTGTAGTTGTGTTTTTTGTGAGGGCTTACTTAGACTAAATCCATTGGAAAAGGACGTATGCGCTTCTCTCGTGCTTTATAGCAATCTTGAGAATCAAAAGGTCTTTTCCATGACTTTGGGTTAAGACAAAGCAATCACCTCCACACCTCGATTTGGGCTTAAAATTGAACAAACTATTGTGCGAGTGTGAGTGGGGGCTTTGTTGCATACATTCTCTTTCCTTGTTACCAACAACGATTGATCGAATTACGAATATTGTTCTTCATTCACTTTTATTTATCCTAGAGGGCCTGCCTTGGGGAAAAAGTACTCACCCAAGGGAACGACTCAATCGGTAACACTCTGAACCCCATAGTATTTCCAACTGGGATATAAATGTGGATATTGGAAGAAATGCCAATATCACGCGGTTGACTCCGACAAGATGGATCCGAAAGGGGACTCTTGCCACGTTGGGTCAACTCCTATGAATGGAAAGTCCTTATTAAAACCCATGTGCTAGAATTTTCCAAAATCCTTTTATCTATTTGTTGGTGCAAGAACAGTTGTTCTGAAGCCACCCCACATTTTTACGGTCTTCTAGTAGAGATGGAAAGCATGCCATGGGAGTTTCATGGGTGTTGATGCTTGGCTGCCCCATATAAGTGAGTGCTATAGAGGGGAGCCAGAGGGGTCAAGCATCTAACCATCTGCTAGAGATAAGCGTAGCTAGACTTGTCCAAGTGGGAATCCAACAAATATTATCTTACACATCCATAGGATTGTACTTATTCTTGGGTTACAAAATGCATTACTTGATTGAAAACATCATGGAAACAAACACTTAACATCATCCAAATTTCAAACCCTTTTGAGGACAAATACAATTGACTCAATCCATATGTTATTGCTTTCCCTTGGGATTCACATCCTTAGAGGTTTCTAAGCATTGAATTATATCTCAATTTGTCTTCTTAAGTAAACAATAGGAAACCCTTGCCTTAAGTTCATTAAATTTCCACATAACATATCTTGTGGGGTTTGAAGAAATTAAGACATTGGACATCTTAGTTTGAAAACCTAATTGAAGAAAGTATTTTTGGTAAAATAAAGACATTATGCAAAGCTAAGCAAAATGAACTTTCATATGTGTTGAAGACTCCAAAATCCCAAAGCACAAATCATTGATTGGAAATCCGAAAAATAAATGTTCAAATGAAATCATTTCTTGGGTACAAAGGTCTTTAGGAAGCATTTGCATGCTCTTCAATACCTAGGTCTAGGCAAACAAAGTGTACCTTTTAGGTTCATCTTAGGATCAAAACATATCAAAATCTCTTTCATTCATCCATCAAAACATCAAAACAAAATCCATCTCATCATCACCTTTTGGAAAATCTTGAAATCATCCTTGATACTAGGCTTTATGGCAAAATCAAAACCATCGTCAAAATCATTGAGACAAAATCCTTGAGAACATTATCAAAAACACCTTTGGCTAGGTATGTGTAGATGCATCCTTTTTCATATACTTAGTCAAAGTTATCAAAATCATCTTGTCTAGCTTAGAATATGTAGATGAATCCTTCTTCATATGCTTAGTGAAACAATCATCTTGTTTGAATAGGTGTGGGTAGATGCATCCTTCTCCTCACACATATTCAAATTATCATCCTTTGAACAAAGCTATCCCTTAGATCATCATCCAACATCTTAGGGTCTTTTTGTTCAAAATCAAAATCAAAATCAAAATCAAGGACAAAATCTCAAAATCTCAAATACAAAATTAGAATCAAAATTCACAAGTCCTAAAAGCCTAGTGTCTCATTCAAGATTTATCAAAAGCAAAAAACATCCACATCATCCATCCCTAAACATCATCATCATATCATCACCTTTGATCCTCAAGGCATCCTAAAACTTTATACTTTGGGACATAAAATAACTATCGATCTAAAGAATCAAGAGATTCATCTCCCATATTCCCAAAGGTTGATCCTTGTTTTATGGTTCTAACGAGATCTCAATACAAGAAGAGTATGGAAGCCAACAAAGAAACACCCGCTTCAAGCAATCTTAGCCAAACAAACACAAAAATGAATCCAGCAGAATCAAGCAATCCATTGATCCTCTCATCACCACAAAATCCGCAAGAAGAAAACCAAGGAGAGGACCTTACCTTCGGAATGTCTCGCGAAGAAATGACAGAAATGCTCCAAAATCCAGACAACCATAGAATCATCAACATCATGATGAGACTTAACCCTTCATTATACATGCTTGAACTAGAAAAACAAGGGGCCAAGTTGCCTTCGGATTTTGATGTGAGTACTATAGTGGACGCATCATTTCCCCCAATTTCATCCACCATCCCCATTTCATCTACACCCCCATCCCAAAACATCACGCAAAACATTCTACAAATCACAACATCATTTGCTCCAACCAAACCAAATGTTAGCAAGGGAAACACATTCCTCGATGCTCTTCAAGCACACCCCCTTGTTAATAATCAAAACTTGGATGTAAACACTACATTGGAACAAAATATACCTCAAAACCCATTGCACAAGAATGTTCCTCTCACATTCCATCATGACCCCTCATCATCATTCTTTCACGCAACACCACAAACACCTCTTCTCACAAATTCACAAGAAGAGGGAAATATGTTCGGACCAGGGGGCCTATTCGACACCACGACATCTTCACAACAACTCACACCCTTTACATTTCCACCTCTTCTGCCATTGCCATTATCATCCACATCACTCCTTGGTTTAGGGATTCCTCCCCTACCAAGTATCAATCAGACCTATATCCTGACCATCAATCAAAGCATTGCACCAAACACTTAAAATTTATCGTTGATATCGCAACAACAAATGATAAACACACAAGCAATGGCAACATCATCAAACACACCCCTAACATCACAAAGCATGGTCTCTCAAGGACCCATTACATCAATACCACTATCCAACACCCAAAACATGAACACAACATCATCACCTACCACTATTCCAAATCCACCTCCACCCCAACCACCACCAACTTTCACCACATCAAGCCCATACGACGCAGCATTGCAAGCCACTTTTCAAAGAGGATACCAACAAGTTCCAAAACAAAAATTCGTGCAACAAGCTGCTCAAGCTGCACAAGCTGCCCAAGCTGCACAAGCTGCATTACAATCGCAACAGGCGCAACAAGCCCAAGCTTTATTGCAACAGCAGCAACAACAAGCTGCACAAGTTGCACAAGCATTGCAAGCACAAAGGGTCACTCAAGCACAACTATTATTGCAACAACAAGCCACACAAGCAAAAGTAGCACAAGCCCAAGCACAAGCTCAAGCGCAAGCTCAATATCAAGCACAACAAGCACAAGCTCAAGCACAACTTCTTGCACAAGCAGTGCAAGTGCAAGCATATCAGAAGGAACTAAAGCAATACCAAGAGCAACAAGAAGCAGCAGAATTGGTAGCCCAACAACAAGCGTTGTGGGAACAACAGCAAGCACAACAACAAGCATTGTTGGAACAACAACAAGCACAAATCCTAGTGCAACAACAGCAAGATCAACAAGCGTTGTTTATACAAAAGCAAGTAGAAGCCTACTTCACTCACCAGAACATACAGATACCATCGAACAACACACCAACCAATCCACCCATCCAACCCATGATTCCAACACCCCAAAACACTTTCATCCCACCCCCTGATCCGCAAAGTGATGTGACGACACAACTCAGGTTGCTCTCGCAACAAGTGCTCGACCTTCAATCAGGGCGAACAACCAAAACGCCAAGCAACTTGTGTCCCTATCCATTTGATAGGAGCCTAGACATGAAACCATTCCCCAAGGGATTTGAAATCCCCAAATTTGACAAATATCGAGGGATGGGAAACCCTAAAGATCACATCAGGGAATTCCAGGTTCATTGTATGGAGGTCGCATATGATGATACTTATTTGATGTGGTTATTTCCTAGGAGCTTGGAAGGTCCCGCTATAGAATGGTTCTCTCGCTTACCTTCAGGCATTAGAACATTCCAAGAAATTAGGGATGCATTCATTAAGAATTACGCATGTAACATTGCAATGGATGTTAGTCTCGAAGAACTCTCGGCTCTAAAACAAGGAAAGAATGAATCTTTTGCTTCATTCCTTCAATGATTGCGATCCAAGGCCAATCAGAGCAAGTGGACCATGCCAGAAGAACAACAAGTCTGTACAATCATAGCCAACCTTGAAGGTCATTTGGAATTTCATCTCAAGGTTCAAGGAATCACCACATATGAGCAATTGATATCCAAGGCGCTTAGCATCGAAAGAGCCCTTGCAACCCAACCCGCAGAATCAATGCATACCATGAACAACAAAACAACCACCCACCATCAAATTACAACGATAAACCTCCTACATGGGTGAGAAACAAGAACATTACTAATGATGGTGTCGTTGATTCCAAGGTGGTCATTAGTGCCCCAAACCAACATACACCCGCACCGCAAATCCAAAATCAACACCAAAACACTCATCACACAACATATCAACCCAACAACAATCCAACCATCAATAATCTAAATGACCAAAGGGGACCGCCCCAACGCAAAATTTATCGCAAACGAAAATACGCTATTTTGGGGGAACCACTGGAGGACATAATGAAAAAGTTGATTGACAAAAAACTCATCCAGCCTCCTACATTCGAAAACTACCAAGAACCTGATGTCAAACCCCCTTGGTATAATGAAAATCAACTTTGCGAATTTCATAAAATCAAAGGTCACACCACAAAAAATTGCATGAGACTCAAAAACATCATCCAAGATCTCATAGACAAGAAAATCATAAATGTTGAACAACCTACGGGAAATCAGGATCTTAAAATCTACACGAATCCGATGTCGAATCATGGCAACAAAGGGAATAAAAATTATAAAGGGAAAGGCAATGTAAAATCATGTATATGAATCTGTCGTCGCCTCGCTAAATGAAGACTGCATGGTTATCACTATCAAGGGTGCTCATGCCAAAGATTGTGGAGTCACCACAAGAGGCAGCAAAGTCACCATTGCAAGATCATCCCAACCAAATAGAGTCCCTTCATCAAGAGTTGTTCCGCATAGCTACAATTTTGTAGAACAACTCAGGAGAACACCAGCACACATTTCTATCATGGAGTTGTTAAAAATCTCATTAGCGCATAAAAAGATCCTTGAGGAAGCATTAGCCTCATCCACTGTCCCCGCAGATCTCGATGCGGAGCAATTCCAAGCTATGGTTGCAAATATCATAACGCCTAATCTCCTTATATTTTCCAACCAAGATTTCCCCACCCAACCATCTCACAACCGTGCACTTCACTTGGAAGCCATTGTAAACAAGAGCAAAATCAAAAGGGTCTTGGTAGATGGAGGTGCAGGTTTGAACATCTGTTCTCTTGGCCTCATCAAGCAGTTGAAAATAGCAGAAGATTCCATTGAAAAAGGCAAGGGCATCACAATCAGAGCATATGATGACCAAGAAAGAGTGTCTCAAGGCATGATTAAACTCCCTATTCAAGTAGGGCCAACGCTCATGGAAACCACCTGTCAGGTCTTGGACCTCGACTTGCCATATAATATCCTCCTGGGACGCCCATGGATCCATGCGATGAAATCCATAGCATCAACCTTCCACCAATGTGTGAAATTTACACATAATGGACAAGAGGTTACTGTCCACGGAGATCCTGAACCATTTTCATATTGCAAAAATCTTGAGGCCAAGTATTACAAAATCCCCCAAGTGCCAAAAAATGATGAGGGCCCATCCACACCATACATCGACCCCACCACTCTTGCATCCACTTCTGCTACAGAGACACCTACCATCCCCACCATCTCCGATATCAAGCTCATCATCCAGGAGGATGGTTGTGGAAGCTACAAACTCCCTAACAATGCTTTTGTGATAGGATAGTTACCACAATCTTCTAGATCACGGGGACGCCCACAAGAAAATCAAGTCGCCACATCACAAATGTCTCTTGAAGACTATCCTGAATTCACAAGTTGGGGAGACCTTGGCCATGAGGTTATTGAAGCAGATCCATCTCACATGTTGTATCAAGATGAAAGACTGGCAGCTAATTTACCAATGGATGAAAGAAGCAAAGGCCTACAAATGATGCTTGCAATGGGTTACAATAGAAATCAACGACTAGGACAAAATGACAATGGGCTCATAATACCTATCATGCCAAAGAAGCGACCCATAAAAAATCTTGGCCTTGGATGTACCATTCCAAGAATAACCATATGTGGCCGAGGTCCTCCAGTTAGAACGGTTAATGTTTCTCCTCAGCCAGTACTAGTACAACTACACTCACTAATGGTCATAGGTGAAGACACACATAACTTCATAACTGAGCCCTATATTAGTAGCGATGATGAAGATACCTTGACCAATCTACCTAGGTTATTCAAAGATACCACCCTATGTATGATTAGTACCATATCCTTTGAACCAGATAGTCAAAATCATGAGATCCGTTTAGTATACCCCCAATTGATCGACTATGACCAATGAGGACCACCGGTTCTCGACACATTCGAAAATGATGAAGCGATCTCAGAATTCATGGGATTGAGGGATAACATTCCAGATGGAGACCACAAGGTAGGCTTTATAATAGAGTTAGACACACACGCCTATTATGGGGAAACGATTGAATCCTTTAGTCGCAAAAGTGAGAAACTAAGAATCATATCAAAGTCCTTGAGTGAAAACCACACTGTGGCACTCTCTGACAAGAAAATAGTAAAAAGAAAGGATGTATCTAGCAGTGAAAACCTTTCTGAGGCACCCGAGGATGAATAATTCAATCTTCCCTTAAGAGCTATTCATCAAGAGAAATCAGCAGTCTTGGCCAAAAAATGCAATCCGATCAACATAGGAACAGAGGAGGCCCCGCATATCACATTCTATGCAGAATCACTATTATTAGAAGAGCAAGAACTCCTAGCAGCATTCCTAAAGGAAAGACAAATAAATTTTGCATGGAGTTATGCTGACATGCCAGGGCTAGATCCAGAGACTGTGGTTCATCATTTAGTAGTGTATCCAGAAGCAAAGCCGGTCAAACAAAAACTTAGGAAAATGCATCCTCAAATCACCTTATTGGTTAAAATGGAGCTCAAGAAGCTATTAGACGCAGGATTTATTCGACCAATTGATTATCCAGAATGGGTATCAAATCTGGTACCTATTTCAAAACTTGACGGAGCCATTATAATCTGTACGGACTTCAGAGATTTGAACAAAGCATGTTCCAAGGATGATTTCCCACTTCCCAATATCGACATGATTGTAGACATGACAGCAGGGCATGAGATGCTATCACTAATGGACGGATTTTCAGGATACAACCAGATCATGATAGCAAAAGAAGATCAACATAAGATGGCTTTCACTTGTCCATGGGGGACCTACTGCTAGAACATGATGCCATTCGGCCTAAAGAATGCAGGAGCAACCTATCAAAGGGCCATGACACTAATATTCCATGAAATGATTCACAAAATAGTCGAAGACTACGTTGATGACATTCTATCTAAGTCAAGAAAAAGACAAGATCATATAGCAACCCTAGGTGCTATCTTTGACAGACTAGAGGAATACAAAGTAAGACTAAATCCCAAGAAGTGTGTCTTCAGCGTACAATCAGGTAAATTGCTAGGTTATGTAATCTCTATGAGGGGTATCGAGGTGGATCCGGAAAGAGTGGAAGCAATCCTTGAGATGGAAGCACCAAAGACATTAAAAAAACTGAGAGGTCTCCAAGGTCGACTTCAATCCATTCAACGGTTCATAGCACAACTGGCAGACAGGAAGAATCCATATTCTCACCTACTCCACAAGGGGGTAGCGTATAAATGGGATACAAAATGTGAAGATGCATTCAACAAAATCAAGGAATACCTATTGACACCACCAGTTTTAATGCCACCTATCCCATGAAAGCCATTAATCTTATATGTATCAGCAACAGCAACAACCCTAGGAGCTCTCTTAGCTCAGCATGATGAAAACAAAACGAAGAGGGTCATCTATTATATCAGCAGGACAATGGTCGGTCATGAACTAAATTACTCATTCATTGAGAAAGCTTGCCTCGCAATAGTGTTTGCATCCCAAAAATTCAGACATTACATGTTGGCACACAAGATAAAGCTCATTGCCAAAATTGACCCCCTCAAGTATCTCTTATCAAAAGCAATGCTCACAAGCAGAATGGAAAAATGGGTAATGATACTGTCAGAGTATGACATCGAGTATGTGGAGTGCAAAGCCATTAAGGGACAAGTTATTGTAGATCAATTAGCAGAAGCACCTATTTATTCTGAGAATCCTCTTGTCTCAGAGTTTCCAGATGAGTCCATCTTTAACCTCAATGTAGCTGATCACTGGAAACTATACTTTGACAGCTCATACACATAGCATGGATTAGGAGCTGGTGTCTTCTTCATCACCCCACAGGGGGACTGCATACCAAGGTCATACAAACTAGCATTTCCTTGCACTAACAACATCGCAGAATATGAGGCTTTAACTATAGGTCTCAGGATAGCAGTGCAATGGAACATCATAACTCTCAAAGTGTTTGGAGACTCTCAGTTGATCATAAACCAAGTCAATAATGAATATCAAACTAAGGATGATAAGCTCACTCCATACAAGAAATTGGTGGAGACTCTAAAATAATCCTTCACTGACATAACATTTGAGCAGATTCCAAGAACCAACAACAGAGCAGCAAACGCCATGGCGAAAATTGGATCCTTGCTGAATATCCCCAACAATGTTCCCAAATACGAATTCTTGATTGAGCAGCTTCTCGTTCCCGCATTCGAGGTACCATAATCAGAATTTGTGTGTGAAATCGTTGGTCCCGGCGATCCTTGGTACCATGACATCTACACATATCTTCGCATAGGAGTCATACCCGCTAACCTACCATCGAGCCTAAAACGAACCTTCATCAAAAAGGCAGCCAGATTTGTCATCCTAGGTGATACCTTATACCGTAGAATCATAGAAGGTACCTTGTTACGTTGCCTAAATGCTAAGGAGGCAATAACTGCTCTAACTGAGGTTCATAATGGTATATGTGGCTCACACTCGAGTGGAATGACCATCGCCAAGAAACTACTGAGGATGGGGTATTATTGGCCCACAATGGAAAGACAAGCACATGATCATGTTAAAAGGTATATACAATGTCAGCAGCATGGGGACCTCATCCATGCTCTAGCTCAAGAGCTTCATTCGATTATCACACCATGGCCTTTTTTGCAGTGGGGACTCGATCTCATTGGAAAAATCACACCCACCTCATCCAATGGCCACAAACTCATTAATACTGCAACTGAGTACTTCACTAAGTGGGTGGAAGCCATACCCATGATGTATATCACTAGGAAGCAGATCTCAACATTTATCCTGAACTATCTCATCTGTCGTTACGATGTCCCACAAGCCATTATCTCAGATAATGGGACACCATTCAAGAACTAGGAGGTTCACGACTTGTGTAAGAAATTCAAAATCCAACATCACTTCTCCACCCCGTATTATCCCCAAGGCAATGGCCAAGCAGAAGCCACGAACAAAACCATCCTTAAAATCCTCAAGAAAATAGTCAATGACGCAGGTCGTGACTAGCACTTACAACTTAATCCCGCCCTCTGGGCTTATTAAACTAGAATCCGCACACCCATTGGCACCACCCCATTCTCCCTGGTCTACAGATCAGAAGTTGTACTTCCCATTGAGATCGAGCTCCCATCCCTCAGAATATCACTGCAAAATCTCATCACAGATGAAGAGTATAAGGTATCAAGACTAAATGAGCTGGAGTTACTGGATGAGAAATGAATAGATGATTTAAATCACTTGCAAGTCTATCAAAACAGACTCAAATGAAGCTACAACAAGAAAATCAGAAGCAGGACTTTCCAAGTCAGAGAACTGGTCTTAAAAGAAAATTAGAAGAATGTCCCGAACCCTAGTAGCAAAGGCAAGTTCGAACCTAATTGGCTAGGACCTTTCATCATCACAACAAGTTACAAATCAGGGGCATATCAGCTATCAACACCCGAAGGGGAACCTCTGCAGGAGCCCATGAATAGCTCCCATCTCAAAAAGTTTTATGCCTAATTCTTTCAAGGTATACAACCCGAAAATCCAAAAAATAAGAAAAAGTCCTAAAAAATGGTTACTTCGGTGAAAACATGGCAAACAGGCGTCTTGGTAACAAGCAAAAAAATCAAAAAAATCAAAAAAATTAAAAAAAGGATCAAAAATAAATAAAAAAATCGTCCTCTAGTGAAAACCACTTCGGTGGCACTTTGGGCAAGTACCTCGGTGAAAACCTGGAAAACAGAAACCTTGTGTAAATAAGCACTTTCCATCCACCAGAATCTTTATGGCTTGTTCGGAATCATCCCTCCATTTCACTCCCATCATCTATTGCACCACTCATCCACTTGCATCCGCACCATAGCTTGGTCCTGCTTTCGTGTCATGATCTCTCCTAGTACTACTCGGCCCATCCTCAAGGTCAGTTTGTCCTGCCTTTATCGGAGTAGTCTATTGCATCGCTTTGGGGGCATGTTCTTATCGGATCAGATTCGTGTGTGATCTTAAAATCCTCATATCAGAAAATCAAAAATCAAAAAACCAAAAAATCAAAAAACATCAAAGCATATCAAAAAGTCAAAAACAGGGTCGTCTTGTCAAACTACGTCATCTCTGAGCTTGAACGTAGGCAAGGTTGATCTATGATCATCCCCCAAGACATTTAGGTCAGTCCTATAGGAGTCTGTCATAATAAACTGGCATCTCATCATGTATATCACCATCTGTAAACCGGTCAAGTCGTCAGTCGAAATACGTGGTCTCTGCGTGTATAACATAGGCAAGGCTAATCTGTCGATCAGCCCTCAAGACCCCTAGGATAGGTCTTTAGGTTAGTCTCTTGGTCAAAATCTCAGAAAATCCCAAAACATTCGAAAAATTGAAAAATCAAAACATTTGAAAAATCCAAAATACCAAAAAATAGCCTTAAAACATTCTAAAAACATCAAAAACATCCAAATATTTGAAAGAAAATCCATTCGTCTATCTCTCTTGCACCCACAATAGGCATTATCCATAATAAATAGATCGTCATCGTCAACCTTTGGTGAAACAATTGGAAACAAGTCTAGCAGGTTTAAAGAGAAAACTCAAAAATATCAAGTCTAAAGTCTAAGTCAGTACGTAAGCAAGCTGGTTATCTCTTCGTATCAGTAACACATCATCTGAATTGGTCCCATATCAATCATCCCGAATAAACAAAATGACGTGCCACCATCCACTAACATGTCTTAGGATGAATCCTTCCTACAATGGGCATTATCTTTTGGCAATAAGTTTCGGTTATCATACTTAGAAAACACATCCTCTTTCCGTTAGCGGTATTGAAGAGCATCAGTTTGTTTGTTTACTTGGTCTTTATCTTTTGACGTATCTTATTTTGCACTCATTTCAAGGACGTCTCGATGATATCCCAAAACAGCGGATTTAGAGAAATAGGAATGGGGCAACAATCATTATCTTTTGTTTGATGTGCTTGTTGGACGTTCTTGTAAAATAACTTGGTGAATACTTGCTTTGTTAGGTATGTATGGAAGAGGTCTAGGGCAACTTGTTGACTATTGCAGGGATAGGTTTACCTTTCCATGTTTTGGTCCGAGGTGTCTGAAATTTATGAAGTGCATCCTAGCAAGGTTTCTGTATGTCAGGTGTGAACAAGAATACTTCTATCTGATTATCAAGTCAAAGTCCATCACTTTAAGTACCACGCCATCCTGGTTTGCTATACCTTGATGCTTCGTACCACATGTGTTATCAAACATAAGAAAATTTGGCCCTTTGAAAATCCCAATTCCTCGGCAAGTAATCATCATCATTTGCATTTGTGTCATCTTGCGTCTTGTTGAAATGACTTCTTCTTTTCTTACTAATCACGCTAACAAGGTACTATGACAGTTGATCATCATCACCATCACCATCATCAATCCTGTATCCACAAATCATTAGCATATTGCATAAACATATCATATAGGAAACATACATATTGCATTTTAAATAGGTGCATTCATGACATCACATTCCACCCATTACATGGCATCTCATGGCATTACATTGATCATTGCATAAGCATTCATTTGCATTTCATAAATCATCACATAGCATGAACGGAAGCATCTCATAATCATTATAATCATAAATAATAGGAATATAAGCATTTAATTCATTAGGCATACATATCATCGCATTAACATATCATTGCATCACATACACCATCATTTAGGATAATAACATTTGTTATTCTAAGCATCTCATACCATCATTTCATTTGCATCACATCACGACCATTGCATCATATCACATTCATCCATAAATAATCTCATATAGAAACATTTTCCCACATATCATTGCATATACCATAAATCAAATCCAAATCACATATTGCATTGGCATAAAATAAATCATCATATAGATAACATCATTGCACATCATATCATAGGATTAGCATAATATAGATCTGTTAGTCATAATCATAACACATACATCATTAGAAATAAATGCATCCATAAAACATCACTACAAAGTATATAGAAATAAACCATTCATGCATAAATAAATGTACACAGTACATGTCATCCAAATCAGCTCATATATATCATATCATCAATGTTACTATCATAGTACAAGGAATAATAATTGGATCACTGTACATATATGTGTCAATCGGTACAAAATGCCCATCGGGCTATCAAAAACGAGCCCATAAAAGCACAAAAGGTACATCATAATATCTAGATCATGGCCGATCTCCATGAATGCTACCCTCGCCCCTGTCACCATGACCCTCTGGTGGTCTCTGGTTGGTCCGCTCTGAGTACTCTAGGACCCAGTCTGCTCTAGGAACTATATTGTGGTAAGCCCGGCGGTAATACTCTATCTCTTGGATAGCATCTCTGTAAGATCGTACTGGCACTGTACCCTGGGACGAGGACGTTGTCATGCTCTCAATCTACTACCTGCAGCCTAGCTCTATGGCTGCCTATAGCTCTGCAGCCTGTCTCTGCTACATAGCCTGATCCCTCTCTGCTCTCAGCTACTCCCTCTCAGCCCGTGCCTGGTCTCTCTCTGCTGTCACTACCTGAACCCGAGCCTGCAACTGTAAAATCAAGGCATCTCGTCCGTCTGCCTGCCCTGCTAGCTGTACCCGTGGCTGTGCATGAACCTGACCCTCACCCTCGGCTCGTGGTGGTGGGACTGGTGGATCCTGCTACTGGTCCTGCATGGGGACATCTCCCTAACTTGGCGAAACTAGGGGCACCTCTGGTGGATCCTGTCGGATCTTGATCCTCGGTCCTCACCCTCGCGCTTGTCCTCTACCCCTGCCTCTGACCCTATATGCCTTTGGATCCTCATCGAGAACAGTCAACCGAAGAGGAGGTCTGAACCAATCCCTGTAGGCCTGTGTGGTGCCCGGATCTGCTAAACCCTAATCATAAGCCCAAGGTCAGGCTACCAAGTGTCGAAAGTTGTCAACCACCTCCGCGGTAGGAATACCAGGCCCCCATTACACCTGTGTCATGCTGCGTGCAAACACGTCTATGTAGCCGTCATCTGGCCGATCATGTAGCTCTCCAAACTGACGCTGCATGTGCCCAGGCAGGTACCTCTCAATCATAGTGTGCTCCCGCCCCTGCATGTATCGATCCTAACGGCAGTAAAAGAGCTGATCTGCATCATCAACCCATCCAGGCTGGCCGAGGTAAGATCTCCAGGTAAACACTAGCATCTCATCTAGGACCCGCCTTGAGTAGGGGATCTCGTGCTCTCCAATGTGTGTGAAGGACACACCACCTCTGTATCGTGTCACCAAGGCATCCTCTGCCCCCATCGGAACCAGAACCACCTGTGGACGTAGCACAGAAATTTGCTCCCATGCCCAAACATGCAAAAGTGTCACTCCAGCTCCCAGTGCTCTGTCGTCCATGTATGCATACTCATGGAGATCCCTGTAGAGTAAGACGAGAAGAAAAGGCCCCCATGTGAACCGAACTGGCCTGTACCAGACCATACTCTCCCAGCAGTATCCCCAACCCAGACTGAAGTATCACCCTCGTCTGTCTGGGGCAACCAAACCTAAAATAATCGCTGCAACTGCCAAGCGGAAAGGAGGCAAATACATTGAAATTCATCATTTCATGACCTTCACTCATCATATTTACTTGAACATTACAAATTGAAAAAATTAGCCTTTTGAAGGAATTTCATGACCTAGGTGCTCCTACACCAGTTTTTCATGTTATAACCTTACATTGTCAATGGACTTTCTTTGTGTATGCTTCCAAACCTTTCATTGAGTTATGCTTCCAAAGCTTTCAATTAGTTAATTTGACAACTTAGCATTTTTTGCAAAGGTAAAATTATTCGTCATGCCAAAGAAATGAACTGTTAAAAGGAAAAAACTAGCAGATGATCAGCTCCAAGCTTTGAGAGATAACGAGAAAAAACGGATGAGGGAATATCGTGAAAAGCAAAAATTGGGAACGATTGATGAAAACAATCTAGTTGTAGAGGAACCTCAACCGTTAAAAAGAGAAAATAAATTAGCAACACAAAGGGCATGGATGTGAAAGAGTCATGCTAGGGGAGATGCAGATGCCATAGTTGGAGACAGACCCTCTACCGCAAGTGAATACGAAGGGACACCATTAAGCACAATCGAATATGGAGGGACACCATCTACCACAACTGAGTATGGTTGGACACCATCCACCACATCTGAAGTTGAGAGTACATCATCACTCAGAGTTGATGAACAAGGTATGCCATCATCCCCATGTGAACCTAAAGGTATATCTTCTATTCCACCCTCGATCGAAGGTACGCAATCTAGCCCACCTCAATTCAATATTGATGAAATTGCTAATGTTGAGATGTATGTACCTAAGAGAACACCACCTAGAATTTTGCATAGAAAGCCAAAGTTTTTATTAATATTGATGAGGATATTTTGCAGCACATGGAAGGTAAGATTCCGTATTAATTAGAAGATATGTTGATAAGATTTGGAAAATGTTCTTTGAAAGGATAAATGAGATTGCAAGATGTCAAAAATTTGTTCAAATGATGCTGGGTTTAAAGTACAAAAACATCATGAAGACTCTTGGGTTGAGAACATCGAATGCATCAAGTGAAAACACTATTGTGAAGAATCTAATGGATGCTTATGAGAGTGTGGGTAAGACCTCACGCTCGAAGGGTAGTAATGTCACCCAACGTGTCATTACATTGACTTTGGTAAGCTATCAACAAAGATCTCGCCCATTAAAAAAGACAAGGAACAATTGAGAATTAGTAGAAAATATTTATCAAAATCCATTCAAAGGTGGCAAAGAGTTGAGGGAACTGATTCAAATGAATTATGGGCATTCTCAGGGAGACTAACATGAAAAGATAAAAAAGTTGTTGAAACATTGAGAACACTAATTGAATATTATTGAAGAATAAGGCCATCTCCAAATCAAAGGGAGTCGTACATGAGAACGTAGTGTAGACACTAGCATAATCGATTGGCACAGTATCCTGATCCCACTTACTAACATCGCTTTCTTCCTAATCATCCTTTCTGGCTCAATCCATTTAATCAAATCCCCTTATCCGATTAAATTCATCAATATTCCTCTCTTAATTAAATAAATCATTTTATCTAATCAAGTCTCTCTCTTTTATTAATTAAATCAATCAATCCGATCTAATTATCCCTATTTAATTAAATAATTAATTTATTTTATTAAATCTCTAAAGTCCATCCATTAAATTAAATAAATTTAAACCTTATTTTATCTTAATCTAACACCATCCTATTTTAATTAAATAAATCAAAACCTATTTAATTAACCTCTTATCATATTCCTCTTATCTGACGTAAACAAATCCATAAACTAAGTCAAATAAGTCACATCATTCAATCTCCTATTAAAATTAATTAACCCTTGATTAATTTAATATCCATGTCACATCCTAGATAATGCAAGTTGCACATGAAAATAGATTTAATTCATCATTAAATCTCTATTTTCCTCACAAGGCATCTTTTGAATATTCTCTCAATTTGAATTCAAAAATTCCAAGTCAACATGTACATCCAACAAGGCATTTAAAACCTCTTACATGTCCTTTGCCTTGAGCCAAGTGGCATTTATTGCATTTCCCCTTCCCTCTTACATGTCATTTTAACAAATTTGAATTTCAAATATTGGCATTTATTGGCACAAACCCCAAATCTTGCACAACCATCATCCATTCATAATTTGACAAGTGGCATCATGCCATTGGATGAATGTTAGTCCCGCATTGCTCAAATATGGACATTCATCCATCTTGGCATTCTATAAATAAAGAGTTCATATCCTCATTTGATCATCCACAATTTGAGTAAACTTACTATGCTCAAATCATTAGCAAATTTCATCCATCATTCAAATTCTTAGCTAGGCTTTTTGTAGATTTGGCTTGGAGTTCTCATCTTTTCATCATAGTGGATCACTCTTCATCATCAATCAACAAATCTTGCATCTTAGGGATTGGGAAAGGGCCAATTTTCACATCAAATTGGCACCAAATCCCCCATGGGATCATGAGTTTGCACATCTAATTAGGATTTTATCTTGTTTTTGGCATTTGCATTGTGTTCTTCACTATTTTCATTCCTAGTTTGAGTTGTAAATGGATTTCATGGGGAATCCTTCTTTTAGCTTGCATTTCCTTGTTTAACTCGTTTATTCATGTTGTTTTGCAGGTACTAGGAAAAGGGTTCACACAAGTAGTCAAAACCATGAGCCACATCCAAAGCATTTTTTGGATACGACTCAAACCCAATTTTTTCATAAATTTCAAAATGCTTATCCTCAAATTAGTATTTCTCAAAGATTATTTGAAATGCTTAAACCTTTCTATGTCAAGATAAATCACACACGTGACTACTTGTTGTTGTAGACTATATAGTGAATTCCATAACCATTATGATGTTTATCGCTCTATATGTTTATTTGCATAGGTCACGCTTTTGTGATTGCAGAACCCCACCAAAATCTTCAAGAGAGTTCTTATCAAAAATTATACAAATAGATGATGGCCAAATATTCTATAGGACAACATGCTTGACTGGTTCATGCGAGTGTTGCGGTGGCTTGCAACGAATGCAAGTATGTCAACATATGGAAAGCATAGATGAGGTGGAGCATAAACTAGTAGATTTCGGGAAGTATAAAACAATGGCATAAGCTACAAAAAAGATGGGTCTCAAGCAAAAGGTGGACGGTTGTTAGAAGATTCCAAAGGTATCATTTTATGTCCATGTTTCGTGGAGAATTAGTGTGTTGGGCATGCAAGGCTCCATAGAGCCCGATGGTTGACACGCACTGCTTTTTATGGCACACTTTTCCACTTGGTAGCATAGTATCGCTGGCTGACTTTGCAGAACTACACTTACAAATACAACATGAGGTGCAGTCAGTATTACAACTCCACACAGGTTTTGATATTTGTGCACATAGCATTCATACATGCAACTGATAGTACAGAGGATGAAAGGAAGTTATTGAGGGAGTATCACTTTTATATTAGTGATGATCGCACACATTCTCTAGAGTTCGTGCAAGGCTGCTTCCAGATGTTCTACATTCATTTGGATTAGAGGGGCATATCATACAGTTGGCATATTATATGGTCAGATAACCATCCAACATGTACTCAAGAATGCGCGTGTTCCCATCGATGCAGATGCATCTCACTATAATGCAGTTCAACATATATGGAACTTTTGTGAGGCCGGGCATGAAAAGGGGGAGCATGATGGTGCAGGAGCATGTGTGAAAAGAGCATTAGCACGAGAAGAGTTAAAGTATAAAGAAAATGCAAAGTTGGCAGATGCAAAATCAATCATCGAGTGGTGTAATACTTTTGGTTGATGGATGATACTAACATTGCGCAACTACAGGAGGATTGGTGTACACTAATGTGATCGGTGAGTTTCACTTCTTTCCTTAGCTCAAATACAGGTTCATGGAGTATTGATACACGTAAGATGGCATGCTTTAGTTCTTCATGTACAATGCAAGCCTCCAATGATTGTGAGTCAAGGGAGTGGGTTGACAAATGGTTGACAAGTTATCTTACCCCACTTCACACATATAGCCCTCCGACGACATTGGAACTAACACATATGGAATCATCAACAACTTTGACGATGTATCAAATCTAGTTCAACCAAGTAATATATCTACTTGTTGAAGAATGAAATCTCCATATTGTTATTCATTTTTGTACTATATTCATAATGTTGACTAATTTCAAGAGATATGTCGCATATATAAATGCAAGGCATGTTTATGCCAATATTGCAGTATGAAGACAAACTTAAGAGGGCATTGCATTATTACTTGTGTCAATAAAGTTGAGGCAAAAAAAAGAAATTGGAAGCCCTAATTATAGATGGAGAAAACATTGAATACCCTACAGGCTCAGTTGTTGTTACTAGAACATGGCTAAGAAGGTACCCACATAAGAGTGTTAAACATTGGTTGTTTGAGGAATTTGACACGCATCGTAAGATTCTTCATTACTCAAACCTTGTCGTGGCATCCAATGTTCGTTTGACCAAATATGGGGGTAGACCTTTGAACAAGACCTTATGGAAGGTCTGTGATTCTGACCATGAGGCAATACTTGACACAATAAAGAGTAGAGCAGACCCGGATAGTTCATTGGATTAATTTGTAAGTATATGCACAACGGTTCTTATTAATTTATACTTGTATCCACGTGAATTTGGTTGATGCCAATGCTATCATCTTATTTTACTTTGTGTATTTGTATGTAACCAAGAAAACATTGATTGGTTTCCCCTTGCTTAAAATGCATATTTATGAGCCATCCAAGAGAATCTCAAGAAAAAAAGTAATGCAACATCCTTATTTTGACGATCTTGAAAAATCTCAATTATGATTTTAAGCCATTAATAAAAGTGCGTGCAAAGCTTGGTGAGGAAATTTCAAGTTATTCATTTGAATTTAACCTTATCATGACCACGTATGACGTAGACATTATAAGAGCATCTCGAATTTCAAGAAATCCTATTCATGAGAGGTGTTGTGTGCAATAGGTATCTTGGAACTCCCAGTGAAGATGTATGACCAAGACTGACTAAGTTGAGAGACTTCTATGCCTATTTGTAAGTGTCTTCCATCTATTTTGGATGAGCTATTTCTTTTTATTATTTTCCTTTGCGTATCTGTAACTAAACTAGTAAAAATTGATTGGTACCTCCTTGCAGAAAATGTAGATTTATGAGCCATCCAAGAGAATCTCAAGTAGAAAAGCAATGCAACATCCTTATTTTGATTATCTTGACAAATCTCAATTCCGATTTGCAATGTCATGTTAGCATGTTGTCAATTTGGTGTAATGAAGCCTTGAATGACCTAAATGTGAAAATGTATGTAAATTCGTAATGTAAGGGTCAAAATGATGTAATGAGGCCATCATAAGGTCACTAATTTAGGTATGGAGTCATTTACATAAATATGTCAAAAGTTGCACATAACAATGTAATGTTGTCAAACCAAAATTTGTCATTTTTCAAATACTTAGAAGTTGAAGGGTCACACTTGTAAAAGAAGTTGAAAAGTGGTTGTAGTCCATTGAGGAGGTTGATATGCCTTCAAAAAGGCCTTGTGAAAATTGTATGTTGTTGGAAATCATACTTTTGAAAGCAGAAGCACCAACTCCATCTTTTCAACACTTGAACCCTTGTGGTTTCTATTATTTGGTCATTTGATCATTTAGGGTGTTCTTAGATGGTTTGAGGCCATTCTATTTCATTTAATAAGGATTCAATACCATTTTTGTATGTATTAGGTCAATTGAGTCATGATGTAAAGAAGTTGATCAATAAGGGGATTCGTGTGGTGAACCTTGTAATTTCATTTTTTTAGGGTTATTTGTGTTAAATAAGGCTTTACAGACCATTTATCATGTAATGTGAGTCTTACAAAAAGACAAAAAGTTCAAAAAGTGAACCTTGTAATGCAATTTTAGTGGAAGACAAAAAGACAGTAGTTCAAAAGGAAAGAATATGCATTGGGGAAGATCAAGAGACATTGTAATTTCTATTTTAAGTCCATTCAAGACTAATTATTCAATATAGAAAGTTTGGTTAATGTTTGATTCAGAGTTTTCAACGCTTTATTTCTTATTTTTCATTGTATTTTCTGATTTTACTATATTTTCAGAGTTTCCTTCACCTGTATGGACCCGTACATTCTTAGAAGGCTTTCTCATTCATGGTTTCATGTAGTATTGTGAATTAGCTTCCATTTGCTTCCATTTAGGGCTTCCAATATTCGTTTTGGAGGGAGAAATACTAATTTTTCTGTAGCAGCCCATGTAATAGATTTATCACTGTTTTGTGATTAAAAAAATGTAATTTTTGTCTTCCCATCTACTATAAAGCCATGTGACTCGGTGGGAAGACTTGCATGCATGTATATTAGGTTTGGAATGAATTTTCTTGGTGAGGGGGAGTCTTTAAGTCCGAATTCTTACGATGCCTATGCAGAAAATGTTAAGTTTCTATGTGAAAATGTTGGTTTCAAGTTTATTTTTCATGGATTTGAGTTGGGATTTAGTTTAGGAAGGGTTGGAAGGTCTGAGCAGACCTAGGGCAACATGTTTTATGTTTTGGTTTTGTGTATTGTGGCTGTTTGAGTGAAGATCTTAAGAAACCCTAGATTTTAGGAGGGAAAATGAGGGTTTATTGGAGCAGCAGGTTAGCAGACTTGTATGGAGTATTTGACCAAAAAATTTGTGGTTTTGAAGCACAAGTTGTGACTTTCTAGGAGATCTTGTTATGACAAGAAGTTTAAAGGTGGGGTTTTTTGTAAACTTGGGCTAGTTCTTGTAGCCCTTGAGCATGATACCTTGATGTTTCTTTAAGCTTTGGCAAATGAATCTTAGGTGGAAGCTTGGATCTGTCTTCTTGATGAAGTATGAATGTTATTTGGATGATCAATGATTTTTTTTACAATTCTCTTTAAGGAATTGGTCTTTTAGTTGTTCAGTGGTGAATTGGAAGACTATAGTGTTGACCTTATGGAAGCTAGATTAGATATATGAACCTGAGTTGGTTTCTTGGTTCTTAAGTCTGAATTTGTATTCCTCCACCCTACTTTGCATCAATTGATATGCCTTCAAAAACATTCATTTATTTGAGAATTCATTTGGGAAGATAAAGTGATAAAGCCCCAAAACATGGTTTGTATGGCTACTAGAGTAGACCTAGTTGAAAGGAGATAATTGTCAAGATAGATAGTTGGGGTTTTGCAAATTACTTGGGACTAATCTAAATGTGTTTGTTGAAAGATTCCAATCCCTATCTACATCAGTTTATTGTTTTGGTTGAGTCATTTTGTGCAGGGAAGTCAAGAATGCAAAGGTGGAGTTGCTGCTACAGAGCCAAAATCTGAGTTTTTCATCCAAAAATGGAGGTTTTATGCAGGGTATGGAAGAAATAATGAATTCATGTCTAGGGAAATGATTCTAAAAGAATTTTTAGACATAATAAGGCATGATCCAAGTGTTGGCCGGAGTGTTTGAGGTTCCTTAGAGTGAAATACTTGAAACCCTCACTGATTTTTGTGATTTTCACCCCATAATCAAGGGTTTATAGATTTTGTGTATTGCTGGGTGTTTTCCATCTTGAAACCTATTTATTTGAGAGTTTTTACACATGGAAAAATACTGTTTGATGTTTTTTGGTATTTTGGTGATGATTAAAGACTACTTTCTTTGTTAAAATGGCCTATTTGGGGTTCTTTAGAAGCAAAGAAATTGGGACAGTAGGCATGTGTTCCAAAATAAGTGTATCTAAAAATGATATATGTTTTTAATGGCCAAAATGGGTACCCTAAAATGTATTTATCCTGTAAAAATTTATTGTGGTTTTCATGTTACACCCAATTTAGTGTTTTAGCACTTACAAGCAAATTTGGTCTTCTAGTGCAAGCAATTGTGAAATCTGATTAAACAATGTTGTAAGAAGGTGTTTTAGCTTTGTTCATGTCAAAATAAACATGAATAAAGTGTACCAAGGTCTGGTAAAAGTTTGGAAGAAAGATTTGAAGGTTAGGTGTCTTTTTGCCTTTTGAAAAGTTGCAAAGTCATGCAACTTTCGTTCTCCAACTTGTGTGACCAAACGAACTGTTCCAACGCATCTGAATAGGCATTTTTACGCTAGGAATGGTCCTCTTTCACACCCAAACACATGGAATCACTCTGAGCTATGTTCAACTAGATCGATCCCTTAAGGATCCAAAGGGCAAAATGACTGCAAACTTCAGCATGAGGCTACTTGGACACCGTGACGCTTATAAACTTCTCATTTGATCCTATGAAATTGTGTTAGCCCCCTCTACAATAACCTCTCTCGGTTTTTGTTATCCCGGAGTGGTTTTCCCTTAGTGTCCAGTTTTTAGTTGACAGAAAAAGTGTCAAATGGAAGCAGTGAAAAGTTGCAAAGTGGTGCAATTTTCGTTCTGCAACTCGTGTGACCAAACGGACTGTTCCAATGCATCTGACTAGGCATGTTTACACTAGGCATGGTCCTCTTTCACACCCAAACACGCGGAATCACTTCAAGCTACGTTCAAACTGCATTGATCCTTTAAGGGTCCAAAGGGCAAACGGCTGCAAACTCAGCATGAGGTTACTGAATGGATGCTTATAAACTTCTCGTCTAATCCAATGAGATCGTGTTGGCCCCCTCTACAATAAAATCTCTCGGTTTTCGTTATCTCAGAGTGGTTTTCCCGTAGTGTCCAATTTTTAGTTGATGGGAAAAGTGTCAAATGAAAGCAGTGGAAAGTTGCAAAGTGGTGCAATTTTTGTTCTGCAACTCGTGTGACCAAATGGATTGTTCCAACGCATCTGAATAGGCATTTTTATGCTAGGCATATTCCTCTTTCACACCCAAACACGCGGAATCGCTCCGAGCTACGTTCAACCAGATCGATCCCTTAAGGGTCCAAAGGGCAAAATGGCTGCAAACTTCAGCATAAAGTTACTCAGACACCGTGATGCTTATAAACTTCTTGTCTGATCCTATGAGATTTTGTTGGCCCCCTCTACAATAACCTCTCTCAGTTTTTGTTATCTTGGAGTGGTTTTCCCGTAGTGTCCAGTTTTTAGTTGATGGAAAAAGTGTCAAATGGAAGCAATGGAAAGTTGCAAAGTGGTGCAATTTTTGTTCTGCAACTCGTGTGACCAAATGGACTATTCCAACGCATCTGAATAGGCATTTTTACGCTATAAATGGTCCTCTTTCACACCCAAACACACAGAATCACTCCGAGCTACGTTCAACCAGATCGATCCCTTAAGGGTCCAAAGGGCAAAATAGCTACAAATTTCAGTATGAGGTTACTCGGACACCGTGATGCTTATAAAATTCACCTCTGATCCTATGAGATCATGTTTGGCCCCTCTACAATAACCTCTCTCAGTTTTTGTTATCTCGGAGTGGTTTTCCCGTGGTGTCTAGTTTTCAGTTGATGGAAAAAGTGTCAAATGCAAGCAGTGGAAAGTTGCAAAATGGTGTGATTTTTGTTCTGCAACTCATGTGACCAAACGGACTATTCCAACGCGTTCAAATAGGCATTTTTACGCTAGGCATGGTCCTCTTTCTCACCCAAACACGCAAAATCACTCTGAGCTACGTTCAAAAAGGGCAAAATGGCTACAAACTTCAACATGAGGTTACTCGGACACTGTGATGCTTAGAAACTTCTCGTCTGATCCTATGGGATCGCGTTGGGTCCCTCTACAATAACCTCTTTCATTTTTTGTTATCTCGAAGTGGTTTTCCCATGGTGTCTAGTTTTCAGTTGATGAAAAAAGTGTCAAATGCAAGCAGTGGAAAGTTGTAAGGTGGTGCAATTTTTGTTATGCAACTCGTGTGACCAAACGGACTGTTCCAATGCATCCGAGTAGGCATGTTTACACTAGGCATGGTCCTCTTTCGCACCCAAACATGCAGAATCGCTCTGAGCTACGTTCAACCGGATCGATCCCTTAAGGGGTTTGAGTGTAGTATGTTGAAATAGGCCATTCCTCCTATTGTTCAGGCTATGTCTCAATGATATGGGTCTGATGTAACTTGAATTGTGGTAGCTTGATATACAAATTCTATTGATGGTAGGGTTCAATTTGTATGATTTGGAAAAAAGAAGCCAACTGAGTAGAGTTATCAACATTATTCGTAAATCATAAGAATTTGTTTAACTTACACTAGCCATTTTGATGCCTTCTTGTAGTCTCAAACATTATTTTGTATCATTGTTACATTGGTTTTCGAAGTGGTAGCTTAATATAGCTCCATAATACAAAATCTGGTTCACGCTGATTTTCACGTGAAAAAAATGTGAATCAAATCACATTGATGTGAAAAAAAACCATGAGACCGTAGCTGGTGGTGCAGGAGCACCTAGGTCATGTAATGCCTTCAAAAGGCTAAGTTGTCAAAAATGTATTTAAGTCCATGTAATTCCAAAATTAAATGTAATCAAGGCATGAAAAAGCACAAAGTGTAATATTGTCAAAATGCTAAATATGTAAAAGAGAGAAAAAGAAGGAATGTGAAGAGAAAAAACAAGAAAATCAAGGAAGAGGAAGAGTCATAGGTCTTTCAAGGAAGATGAAGAGGTAGTTGATGGTTGGAAACTTCTTTAAAAGAATTGTAAAGGCTGAGCAAAGAGATCATTGTATTCTGGAAGAATTAAATTAACAAAGAGTTCCCTGTTTTAGCTCATTTTCTGTGTTTTTTAGTTGTCTCTTAACTTGTACGAACTGTGCAAGAGTTTAGGGTTCAAATTTAGATTATTTCCAGTAGGTTGGGGAATCACCATTCGTTTGCATCCATTTGGGAAGGAATCCAATAAATTTAATGTTTATTTGAGCATTCTTCTTATGGCTCGGTCTGAAATCCTATGCATTGAGTTTTGAGAGTCTTATAAGGAATTTCCACACTACTCCACCAATGTAGGTCAGGTAGATTGGTGGAGTAGGTTAGGGATAGGTTATTTTTTATGTTTTGATTTTTGTGAGTGGAGGAAAAAGCAAGAATACCTTGAAGGAGCTACTGCTACATAGGAAATTTTGAGTTTTCCAGTCAAAATGAACAGTTTCCAGCATGACAGTGGAGAAAGAACAAGTGCATGGGTTAGAAGATGTTTCCAAATTCCTTTTTAGATGTATTTTGACATGTTCCAATGGTTGGTCGGAGGTTTTGAGGTTTGCATGTAACCTATATAGGAAACCCTCATTGATTTTTGAGTTTTTCACCCTATAAACAAGGGTTTGTCAATATACTATCAAAAGGAGTCTTTTAATCCCTGAAAATGGATAAATTGGGAGTTTTGTGTTATGTCTAATGACTTTTTTGAGGTTTAAAGTGTTTTGGGAATGTTTGAAGGGGGTCTTCTTTGAAAATCAGTGCTATTTTAGTAGCCTTTTTTACAGCGTTCAGACTAAAAACTACTTATTTCTTCAATATAAGTTATTCTGAGTTTTTTATATGAGGACATGGGCATTAAGAGGTCTCTAAAAGTGTTTTGAATCTTGGGTTTTGAAACTAGTGTGTTTGGTTTACCTGATTTAGGGCATGAATGTCTCATTGAGAAGTAGTGCCTTGACTGCTCAGAGAATAGAAGTCTGACCTAACAATGATCGGTGAGTTGATTTTGGGATAATGTTGTCTAAGTGATGGTGTTAGGGATGTATGGAGTCTTGGACAGGGTTTAGAAGTGAGATATGTTGTTTTGACAATTGGACAGTAAGGAGACTTAGTGTAAAATAATACATGAAACTGTAAGTTTAGTCAGAACAAAGTTAAGAGAGCAAGTTCCTGATTTGTATCAGTTGTAATAATGATGTTCATAGTGCTTGATGGTCTGGTAAGAGTCTAAAAGCCAATTGTAATGATGGATTGACTATTTGGGACAAGTTGAATGAATTGATTGAATGGAAGAGTGCCTTGTTGAAAATGGTGTTTTTGAAATGCATGTTGATCTACTTGATTGAATCAAAGTTTTCTAAAATGGTTTTTTGCTTTGAATGAGTCAATTGGAATACAAATTTGTGGAAGGATGAATGATGAATGATAAGAGAATTTGAGTGGATGAAAAGTAGATTTCTGATGAAATGTTGAAATTTTGTTTGATCTTCTCCAAGATGACTTTGGGACAAGAGTCCCCTGAGTTGTTGAGTGGTTTGGAAATCTTTGTATTGCATCAGCTTGTTGCTTACTATGAAAAATGTGTTAGCATAGACAAGGCAGTGAACTCTTTGAAAAAATGCCTCAAAGAAATGAGGTCTCATGGTGATGGAATGGCATGACGAATGCCATGACAAGCAAATTGCTATGGATTGTCACGATATTCCATCACCATTGAGACCACATTTCTTTGAGGATTTTTTTCAAACAGTTTGCTGCCTTTTCTATGCTATTTCTTATTAGTATGCTTTGATAGATTTTTTCCACAAGCATCCATACCTTTTTTGGAAGCACCTATTTTAGGCTTTTAGCCATAGCAACAAGGAAGTGAATTGTTTGATAAAATGCTTTGGTAAACATGTATGATAAATGTAGTAGCATAGAGAAGACAATGAACTATTTGAAAAAATGCCTCAAAGAAATGTGGTCTCATGGTGATGGAATGCCATGACAATCCACAACAATTTGCTTGTCATGGCATTCCACCACCATGAAACCACATTTCTTTGAGGCATTTTTTTCAAAGAGTTCATTCCCTTGTCT
>VDFB02000007.1:62544633-62668040 GCA_007258455.2 Sequoia sempervirens
TTAAAAGTTAGCAATTGAAATAGTTAGTTACTCAGGATGTTAGATATATCCCTCAGCTTAAACAAAAGAATTTGGTTTCCAGCTGGACGAATTGACTTTTTCGATGTAAAGTTACTTGTGAATCTAATAGGTGAAAAGTAACAAAAGGGGCCTTGATAATTGCTTGGGACAACAAAATATGCACCTTATATACGATAGAATGTAACGTTGAAGTGGGAGTTATTCACTCCACGCCAACTCCTTTGTTGGATGAATTCTAGACTGCAAGAAAAAGTTTTTTGGACAAGTGAGATGCTGAAGTTGATTTGATTGTTGAGAAGTTTCTGAACATGTGGGAATTTGATTATATGTTTTATTATAGTGGCATCTAATGATGAAGGAAATGATATAGAAGAAAGAGAGGAGTGTCTTGAGAGTGCGCCAGAGAGCTCCGTTGGGTCTTCAATTTCTTCAATGGAACCATTGATTGGTGATCATTATTTTTCTGAAGAAGAAATCTTTGGAGAGAGTGTAGGCAGACAACTCACTGTTATTGAAACTAAACGCTCATCGATGATTAAGGTTCTTAGCCTGCCAGATGAGAACAATGGTTCTTGTATTATTAGTGGTTCATGGGTGGGGGATAGGTAGGTCGCTACCTTGTGATGATCCCGCACCTGTGGTAAGAGAAGCGAATTCTGACGAAAATATCAAGTATTGGGGTTTTGATCCACACCTGAGGAGTCCGTGGGCAAGTGAGCTTGCATATTCAGTGGATTTGTGGCATGATCAGATTCGCAATTTTGTAGAGCAGGTTATTGGCGAGCCAATTTATGTTGTACGCAACTCATTAAGTGGATTTGTGGGACTCGAACACAGGCAAGGGAACAATGGAGGGCACTATGATTTGTCTGGAAAATACTTGCACGCATCTCAAATTCCGTTGCAGCAGAGTCACAATGTGATGACTTCAAGAAATGATTTCACTGACAGAACAACAGAGGCGAAAGCTGGGGAAGATTTAGTCATGGTTAGAGTTAGTGTGGACGATGACAGTGAAGAGAGCGGCCTTAGTGAATTTGCAGCTCCTGCGCTTACTCTTCTTCATTTTTTGGGTAATATACCATCAAATATGGAAAAATAGGATCTTTCGAAAGTTGCGTCTGAGCAAGGATCCGGCTTTCAGCATGTAGAGCTGATATGGAACCAAGGCTTTGCCTTTGTTGAATATTATAATAAACCATGCACTGAAACAGGGTATGGGGATCCATCAAAACAATATGGAAATTCTGAGACATGGCTATTTTTCCTACGGAAGGGCGCTTCACTGGCATTTGCTTATATGGTTGCTGCAGCGAGGATAATGGGAGCTTGGTAACAGGGTATGGGGATCCATCAAAACATAATGAAGCGAGGAGTTTTGTCAGATATTACTGTTGGAAATTCTCTGTTAAACATGTATGCGAAATGCGGAAGGATAGATAAGGCACATGAACTGGTAGGTGTAATGCCAAGCTCTGCAATATTTACTAGCATCCTACCTGCCTATGCCAAAATTGAAGCTTTGGAACGGAGCGTCCACATCCATCACAATATATAGGAAAGAGGAATTTTGTCAGAAGATGTAGCTCCAACTACCCTTGTAGATGTGTATGCAAAGGAGTAAACTCATAATTTTAAATGGAAAAACAAAAAATCTTAACACAATTATATCAGTATCCTATTTGCCCTTCATATGAGAGATTTTAATATACAATCACGTTTTCTTGTCAAAATAAGGATATTGTTAACCCTTCATAATAAATCTGTATTGGCAAAGATGCTAAGTTCATTCGACATTATATTTGCAGCATGTCATTCTATTTTTATTTGTATTTTTTTAAATTTTTGGAGTATATAAATGCAGATTGATACTTATTTTAGTTTTATATTATTTTGAATTGAGGATTTGAATATATTATTTAAGTATATGATTTGATTAGTTTGATGTATTTATTAATAAAAAAATTAGTTTATTAAAATAATGTCTTATTTTCTTATTTAAAAACTAAGATAATTTTATTCTTTCATGTGTACCAAAGCAAGGATGATTTCCTCTTTATTCTCCAAAAACGAATAATAAAACAACTTTTAAAAATCTCAATGCTGCCTTTTTTAAAAGGTCCTACATTCATATGGGTTCCAAAGAAAAAGTAGAACATTAAAAAAGAACAATTAAATCTAACTCCACAAGTAAAATAACAATATTACAAAAGGTATTTCTCCTATTCTACATATATCAAGTACATTCAATGACATCATATCACGACATTCAAAACATTAAAGGTGGTTGCAAACCACATAAATGGTATCAGAGCAATCTATTAGATGGATTTCTATCTAATATTATTGGTTGAGATTTGAAGCTTCTATACTCTACATACATGTCCATATGCTTTATATTACTTTGATGGTGTCCCCCATTTGGGAGGCATATCTTTTGGCCTTTTTCACTACCCTACTATATAGATAAAAATCTTCAATATTTTATAAAGGATTGTAATTATAATGATTATACTTAGCATTTTTTATCATATGTTACTAACACAATATTTCTCATGATGATTACAATATTTTTAATATATTCCACATGATTTAAATGATTATGATTACATTTTAGAGTAAAGTTTCTTCACATTTGAAAATGATGTTGGACATTCTCAATGACATTTTTTATGACTAGAAGGGTAAGGAGCCTTAAATAGCTATTTCTTGTGAATAAAAAGATATAATTTATTGATATACCAAATGAATCTATAACAAAGAACCAATAAAAAGTAAATAAAAAGGAAAAATAAGGAGCATGCGAAGCTCTCTTCATTTCCTCCTAATGCTCCTAAACACAAAAACCAACTTATAACACTTATTGTCTAATAATAAAGAAAGATAATTTCATTCCTCCATACATGTTAAAACAAAGAAGATTTCATCTTTATGCTCCAAAGAAGAATAAAAAATAAAATTTCAACAATCCCATTGCCACCTTATTTGAAGACACTATTTCCACATGGGTTCCAAAAAAAATAAAAATTCAAAAGCTAATTAATCATTCCACATTTATGAATTCATTTAATTTAATTAATCACATTGAATCCCACTAATCCCTAAAATCTTATCCATTCATTTGTTCTAGAAAATCCCAACCCTCCACGTTAAACATGTGATCTCTCACACATGTGTGAGAGGACACTTGTCATGTCTCTCTTCCTCATGTGTTCTCTCACACATTTGAGAGAAGTCACATGTCTCCATTCCTTATCCCCATGTGTGATCTCTAACATATATGAGAGGAGTAAAATGTTCTATTCCACTTCCCTATGTGTTCTCACACATGTTTAAGAGTAAACTTGTCACAATCTTTATTCTCTATGTGTTCTCAAGCATGTGCAAGAGTACACTTATCAAAATACATCTTTCCTATGTGTCATCACACATGCGTGAGAGGACACTTTTCGTAAGCTCTATTTCCCGCAATCTTTCTCACACATGTATGAGAGGACTCAATCTCCTCCCTTAGATCTAGTAAAACCAATACTATCCATTCAAATATCTTTTATCCTCTTCCTCTATAAGTGCACCAATGAGATGGTTCCATTTGGAGGCTTTCCATCCACCCTAATATCTCAAGCATTCCTAGACTTTGATCATCAAATCAAATCCGAACCTTAACCCTCCATCCTCAACTTCTATGAATGAAACCATCCTCAATCCATTTGAATAAATCACTCCATTTTGAAGTAATGTTGTCAAATTCAAGAGAATCCATATATACCATCAACTTATCTAAGAGTGCATCAACAAAATTATTGGGAGACCATTGAAGATTTCTCATTTTTTTGGGTGCTTCATCCTCTTTATCAAGATCAGATAAAACTATATATAGAGGCAAGCTATAAAGGTTTTTGTTTGTTGCATTTGAATAATTTTTCTCATATATGCACAAAATAAAATAAAATATATATCAATTTTAACATTGGAGATAAAGTATTTATGAGAGCACAACTTAAAAGGGAATATTAAAATAATAGATATATAGTCCCCTTGAAATTCTTGAACAAATAAGACTAGTGACCTACACACTTGTTGTACCATCACACTTATACAGTAGACTACATGATGTCTTCTATGTGTATAGGTTACAATTTAAGTATCTTCATAACCTAAATCACATGATTAACTAGTGTTTCTTGCAAATGTATGTAGATATCAAGCTTTAGGTAGAACCAACAGGGTGATCCCATAATAGTGGTTTACAATTTTTGGCCAAACTGGACACTAAAATTATTATTTTTAACTAAATCTTCACATTCGGGCACCTATCGCGACTAAAATGTGAGGAATTTGAAGATGATACAAACTAGAGTCTCATCAAATTTTGTCTGTAGATTCTAAATTTTTTTTTTTCAAAATTTTTGAATCAAATTGCACTTCTTTTCCATCTCCCCACGAAAATTAATTTTTTCAAAGACAACGTTTTTAAAAAGTGGCGCGCAACTACATATGCTTGCTTATAACTTTTTTTCCATGAAGAGAATAAAATTCTAGTTCTTTCAAATTAGATTTATAACTCTGATATCTAGGTACACTTTTAGGTTGAATCGTTTATTGAATATGTTTTCCTTAATCGGTTTTGAAAGTCAAAGCGAATTTAATTGGAACCTGGCGTATAACGTAACTTACTTTTTCAGCCATATGTCAAAGAATTGAATTTAATTTTTTTTTAGTTGGATCAGATTTATTATCTAGTGCACTTATATATATATATATATGGTAATCTTCTATTTTCATGTGAAAAATTGCTAGGAAGATTGAACTTTGGATGAAAATCATGTTTATAAAATTGAAAAACAAATACATAACAAAAGTAAAACATATTAAAATTATATTCATTGGATGCTTGTTATAGAGGAATACCCATAAACTGTTTGAAATAAATTTTAAATGAATTCATTTGATCCCCCAAAATCTAAATCAAAAGTGATTTTTTATCAGCATTTTGATAGGTGTAAAAGAGACGCATTTATAGGTATGGTTTAAAACTAGCGAGGTTCTATCCAAGGGGGTTTGATCTAAGGTGATTTGATCAAGCCCTCTTCAATTGGAATCCTTAAAATGGAACCTTTTAAGGCTTAAATCATTATATTTTCTAAAAATATGTGATTTTAGCTAAAATTTGTTCCTCTCAGGAATTGTAAACCACTATTATGACAGCACCCAACACAAATATTAGATTGGCACATAGTTTGGATTTGAAACTATAAAATTATACTCAAGTTAGGGTGTTATGGGACTACTATAGGACTAATTTGGAAACATGTGAAGAAAACCAAACAATGCAATTTCTAAACCTATTGTTAATTTTAAATTCTAACATTAAGAGGGAACTCCCTAAGAGGGAGACAAATGTATTGCCTTGATGTTTCCCATTTTTAAAATCTAAACTAGTATTAGGATATAATTCTTAGAGCCTTGTGAATTATGACCCTAAATACCATAAACTAAATTAATTTTAATTCTAAGGAAAATTGATTATGATAAATTGTTTTATTAACTATATCACCTTTTATAACTATATCTTAGAAGTATGATTTGATTAAGGCTTTGATTCTAAAATTGCTTAATATAACTTTAAATGATTTTTTTTTTATTAACCCATATGCAAGATAAGACACACATGATAATAGTACTAAAAAAGTGACTAGTAAGAACCAAACTTTAATTTAAGATCCCAAACCAATGAATTTAGATTATTTTTAAGTTAATGTTTAGATTTCTATAAATTTAAAATTTGATTAGATTTATTTCATCTCTTGGAGGGATTAACATTTTTTAATTAAATTTAATTATGATTTCGTAATGCTCGTTGGGTGATCCCACAATAGTGGTTTAAATTTTTTATGAGCTTGTTTTTTTAACTAAAATTTGACTTTGAATTTTAGCGACTAAGCGTACAAGGAATTTGAAGATAATTCACAAACTAGAGTTTCGTGACCTTGGACCTAAATATATATATTTTAAAATTTTTTGAATCGGTGCGCACGCTTTTCCATCCCTCAAACGGTTTTTCAAAAACAACATTTTAAAAAGTGGCGGCTCAGCACGTATGCTTATAACACCATTAGGGATAAAAGTCTAATTATTTCAAATTTAGATTTAGCAACTGCCCGATAATAGCCAGTGCTCCATAGTTTGAATACTTTTTTGTGAATATTTTTTCTTTAATCAAGTTTCAAAGTCAAACCAATTACAATTGATATAAGCGAGCCGACATGTCTTAACTTTTGTATGTCGAAGTCTTTTTTGTTGGATCAAAGGACTTCAATATCGGTGCTCATATTTTTTGATAATTTGCTATGTTTCTTTGTGTCGAGAATAAGAAACGATTTTAGATGAAAAATCTACATTCATAGAAACAAGTATAAATATAATAATAAAATTAAGTATTTAAAATTATACTTTTTGGGAAGCTTATAATAAGGACTACATACTTACAAAAAATAAATTTTAAATAAATTCATTTGATCCCCCAAAAGGTAAATCAAAAGTGGTTTTTTATCAACATTTTGATAGGTGTAAAAGAGACTCTGTTATAGGCATGGTTTAAAACTAACGGGGTTCTATCTAAGGGGGTTTGATCTAAGGTAGTTTGATCAAACCCTCTTAAATTGGAATGCTTTATATAGAAATTTTAAGGCTTAAATCATTATATTTTCTAAAAATATTTGATTTCAACAAAAATCAGAATCTCCCAAAAATTGTAAACCAGCTTTGTGGGATCACCCAGTTGTATATTTGTGAAGGGAATCCTTATCAATTTAGTGTCATAAGATTCTAATATAATGTCATTGTGTTCATGTGTGTAGTGTGTAATTTCACATAATCAAAGAATTGACTTAGATCCTTCACATTGTTTCTTAATTTAGGACTAAGATAAGATATCAATCATTAATGTATAAATTAAAAGTTTAGGGAATCCATCAAAGCATCATTGTTAAGGAATAAAACCTATGTCATTTTTAGGTTTGAAGAGCTTCTTCATGAACTTATTTTTTAGAATAAATTAGACCCTTTGTATATTTATTCCCTTCAAAAAATGTTGGTTGAGCCCCTAATACTACTCAATTTTCAATCAATATTTATTTGTTTACTTGTTTGGCCTCAAATTGGAAGATGGTATGCCCTTAAAATGATATTTTATATTTTATTATGTTCTATTTTGGTGTTTTATATGATTGTATTGTGTAAATTTGGCAAAGAGAATGGTGGTCATTGATCTTGTTTTGATCCAATAGCTTCCATATTTGTAGTCATTATAAAAAACACATTAATAGCCCTAGAGTAAATTAGTCCTCTAATATTCACTTCATCCTATAGTTCACATTACTCCTAAGAAACCCCATGAAATTTATCAAGGCCCTCATGCACCATTGGATGAATCCTAATTTTATTTTCTCAAGTATGTAGATGTTAGCAATGATTACATCTAATTATCACATTGCAGTACTCTTGCAACCCACATAGATTATTTGGGATTTTTCCTTCAAGTGATGCACCAATTATTTGTTGAATAATTTAATGTTATGTGTAATCATATAAGGCTCCATAGAGAATGTGAAAAAAAACATTGTTTTATTGGTTGATAGTATTACATAATGACTACAATTGGTCCTCTATCCTATGCCTTATTGAGTTAGCATGCTTAATGGATGATGACATTGAAAATAAATATTACAACCTCTTTTACTCTATAGGTGTTATCAAACCTTCCAAGCTCTTATAGATGCACCATTGGCTAGTTCATAGCCATGAATTTTGTGGTGAGGACCCTTCCATATAGGATAGTAGAAAATTTGTGCCATTGGTTATTGTTACAAAGTAAAATTGATTATTGATCCTTGATCATTAAATTGTATATAGCCTACATAAATTTATTCAAGTCTTGGTCAAAATCCTTTCAAGGTGTAACATATAAGATTGTTTTCTTGAAGGAAAAGTGATTTCCTTATAATTATGACTAAAAATATCTAGTATTGAGATAGATAGTTTGAGGACTATCACATGCTTAAGGGACATAGATTATTTGGGATTTTTCCTTCAAGTGATGCACCAATTATTTGTTGAATAATTTAATGTTATGTGTAATCATATAAGGCTCCATAGAGAATGTGAAAAAAAACATTGTTTTATTGGTTGATAGTATTACATAATGACTACAATTGGTCCTCTATCCTATGCCTTATTGAGTTAGCATGCTTAATGGATGATGACATTGAAAATAAATATTACAACCTCTTTTACTCTATAGGTGTTATCAAACCTTCCAAGCTCTTATAGATGCACCATTGGCTAGTTCATAGCCATGAATTTTGTGGTGAGGACCCTTCCATATAGGATAGTAGAAAATTTGTGCCATTGGTTATTGTTACAAAGTAAAATTGATTATTGATCCTTGATCATTAAATTGTATATAGCCTACATAAATTTATTCAAGTCTTGGTCAAAATCCTTTCAAGGTGTAACATATAAGATTGTTTTCTTGAAGGAAAAGTGATTTCCTTATAATTATGACTAAAAATATCTAGTATTGAGATAGATAGTTTGAGGACTATCACATGCTTAAGGGACAAGCTCCTTTTGTGTCAAATAAAGATTACATCAACCATTCATCTCACCTCCCATAAACTCCACTTGGTTTTGCAATTAAATTTATTTTCCCCTAACTTGATCATGAACACTTAATCATGACCATCTACTACTATAGATGATTAATAAATAGTATGATTTTTAAACAAACACTTAAACCACCCATGTATTTGGAGTAATCAGAAGAATTGAAGAGGGCTTCATTTTCTCTTTATGTGCAAATGTCTCATGATGATATTTTAAAATACACATCCTAGATATATGAAATTAAAATTTTGGCACTTTTGTAAGTGAGTAATAGTTAGATTTAAGGATTCTCAAAATTTGAAATGTGAAAAATTAGATTTTAAAATAAAATGACAAATTGCAAGTTTACAATTTTATTAAAGTTGAATAAATTATTCAATTTAGAAACACCAAGATTTTAAATAAGAAAATAAGACATTATTTTAATAAACAAAATTTATGATTAACAAATACATCAAAATAATCAAATCATATAAAAAAAATAATATATTGAAATCATCAATCCAAAATAATATAAAACTAAAATAAGTATCCATCTACATTTATATACTCTAAACATTAAAGAAAAAACAAATGAAAATAGAGTGGCATGCTGCAAATGTAATGGCGAATGAACTTAGCATCTTTGTCAATATTAAACCAAAGATTTACTATGAAGGGTTAACAATATGCCTGTTTTGAAAAGAAAACGTGATTGTATATTAAAATCTCTCACCTGAAGGGTGAATAGGGTACTGATCTAATTGTATTAAGATTTTTTGTTTTTCCATTTAAAATTCTGAGTTTACTGCTTTGCATACACGTCTACAAGGGTAGTTGGAGCTACAACATCTGACAAAATTCCTCTTTCCTTTATACTGTGATGGATGTGGACACCATATTCCAAAGCTCCGATTTTGGCATAAGCAAGTAGGATGCTAGTAAATATTGCAGAGCCTGCCAGTTCACGTGCCTTATCTATGCTTCCACATTTCGCATACATGTTTAATAGAGCATTTCCAATAGTAATATCTAACAAAAAATCCCCACTTCATTATGTTTTGATGGATGCCCATATCCTATTCCAAAGCTCCCATTATCCTTGTTGTAGCAACCATTTAAGAAGATGCCAGTGAAGCGCCCTTCCGCAGAAAAAATACCCACGTTTCAGAATCTCCATTGAAGCCCTGTTTTGAGTAATTTTTTTTCCATGGCTGAGAAGCATAGACATGTATGCAAAATAAAGATAAATACAATATTTAGGTGAATATCAAATGTTTACGGGTATATCCACGTACTTCCAAGCAGGAACACTTTGAATTTCAAATAATTAACGGCAATTACTTTGTAAAGGACACTAGACGGTATAGAGAAATCTTGCTGCTGTAATGTACAAGAGATAACAGTGTAATAAAATTGAGAAATCTTTGTTTTTCTTATGGATGTAGTCATTACGGTGAACCAGCAAATTTGTTGTGTGTTTTGTGTGTGTGTCTATTTTTGCTCAACTTAAATTATGTTTGTGTTTTTAAATCTGCTTTTTTAATTAACATCATGTAGTGGGAGTACTTGTTTTTGTAGTATTGTAATAATAGTATTTTTTGGTTAGATAATAGATGAGTTGTTATATATTAATGTGGGTAGCATGAATAATTTGAGATCAATATATTCTTGCAAGTCATATGTATCATAATTTTATTGGGTCAATGAAAATTATAGTTGTTAGGGCACAATTTTATTAGGTCAATGAAATATTTGATTGGTTGACTTGCCACTCATAATGTAGTTGAAATTGAGTTTATTGTGTAGATTGATTAGTTGATTTAGAATGCAATTAATATGGAGACTTTATGCGCTTCTATACATTAACACTACATAAGGAAAAAAATCTCACAATAAAGCTATCGATTTGTTGTAAATACTAGTTCTCAAATCTTATGATATGTAAGAGAACACTTGACATTATGAAATGGCTTAACGTCTATGATTTCCCATGGTGTGTAACTCAATGATTTAATAATTCACTCAAATTTACCATAATTGCAAGTTTCTCAACTGTGAGTTGATTGGGCTTAAAGAAAATCGTTAATCAAAAGTCTTCCCAAGTCATACAAAACATAAAGATAAAGGAGCTTTAGACATTGTGAGATTTTATGAGGCATTGTGGGACTTTCAATGGGTCATAAGTGCCTCATAGTGGTGAGTACTCGCCTTTATAGTGTTGCAATAAAAATATATGTTGACAATTTAAAGATAGGTAAAGAATATGTTATCTAATTAATAGATGAGTTGACATGACATAATCATTTAGAGTTAGATTAGTAATAGTTTGAAATCAATAGACTCTTGCAAGTTTAATCTATTGACAAATAATTTTTTAAGTATTTTAAAAAAAATATTCACATCTTGAGATTAAGAACTTAAACAAAAGGAAAATGACCAAGCAAGTTTCAAAATAAAGGATCAACCCTTATGCGATAAAGCCCAATGCAGGACTCAGGTAGAGAAGAATTTGTTTTTGTAGGATTAGATCAAGAAAATGAAAGAGATTTACCAACAAGAAGATTCGAACTTTAGATCTATCGCATGCAAAAACCCACCAGGAGCCTATACGTCTTCTTCATTGCAAACAATAGCTTCTCTACATGCTTTGGCAACGTTTCTGGTCGATTTTCCACTATTTTGAATGCTGCAAATTCTTATCTTAGGCACTTTACAAACCTATTTACATTCTGAAACTGTCATTTTTGGGAAACAACCTACCCTTCCTTTGAATCGACTAGATGACGGATTTCATGGCCATGAATCACAAGCTTCTTGTGCAGGTAGAAACCTAGCATGATCCACGTCTGCATCAAATTACATTTGTATCCCATCAATTAGAAATTTACAGTCAAACGTACCATTTATTAATACTACTATCATTTTTTATTCTTATTTTCTCAGTGAAAATTGTAAAGAATCAATCATATTGTGGATAAATGGTTTAAAAATATTTTTGTTAAAAAATTCACATGTTGAAAAATAAATATTTATTTGATTTTTAAAAAAATCTCACAATTCATTGGTTCGAAAGGATAAACATTGGTCTATGAGTTAAGTAAAATGGATTTTGCCAAAGATAAGTACTAAAAATATTTATAGAAGAATAAGAAGTTTTAGGATAAATAAATAAAATAGTGGAATCAACATGTTTATGAAGTATAGTAGTACACAAATGAGAAAAATGGACAAAATAGATGTGAGAGAGGAGATATATAAGATACAAACATAATTGAAACACACAAAGGCAAAGATGAAGTATAAATGTACACAAATGAGGAATATGGAAAAATATATGTGAGAGAGGAGATATACAAGAAGAGAATTGATGGAAATGTACTTGAATGATATCGTATCTAGTTATAGGGATGAATATAGAAAATGGTTGCATATATGTGTGCATCCATAACAAGAATTAATATTGGGTTTTTATATCCAAGTGAATTTCAAGTGAGACTATCCTTTGAAGTTGTTGTCATTGGCAAGTTGGTGTATAAGTGTTTCATATTTGATCAAATGATCATAGTGCACAAAAGGAGGATTTCTAGTCAATATTTAGTTCTAATGTTGGGACTTAGCAATGTCTCTTTTGTTGAGGAGAAATCCATTGAATCAATAATATGTAAGACATTATTTAACAAGGGGGTGGCATAAGGAAAGGGGGTCTATTAGGAAAAGTTGTGTTATCCACCTTGCATAATGTTATAATATAATATTTTATTTGTGGTGCACATAGGGGATCTAGGGATGTGTGCATCACATGGGTTAGAATTCTTGGGGCCACTTTATGTGTTGTATGTAACATTGTGATAAATATTTAATGTGGGGTTACACATTGGGGAATATTTAATATTGAGAAAATTTAGTACCAAAAAGAAAATGTGGGGTTTAATGGTTATGTAAGCAAATATGGTATTAGTCACATGGTTTTATGTAATACCACTTGGTGGTTTTGTGTAATATTATGTCTATAAAAGAAAGCACATGGGTAGTTGTCTAAGGTTGGATGATTGGTCATTTTGGCTAAGGGGTTGGGAGCATCCCTTGTTTTCATTTGTGAGGTTTGAAACATGGAATGTGATGTGTGGTTACATGCTTCTTCACATGGAGTGCTTGTAGAGGGTTTGATGTTTCAAACTTATTCATGGGGATTCTGAAGCTGTATTGTAATCTTTATTGCTTGATAATACATGAGTGATGAATACCTTGGAGGTTGGGTTTTTCCTCTTGAAGGTTTTTCTAGGGTATATCTTGTGTCATCTTTGATGGTATTATAGACACCTAAATAAAATTGTCTAATGCATCATGCATTCTCGTACTTCACCATTTTTTGTCATTTCACTCATTATTTCCTATTTCATCAAGTTTTTAATTAAATAATTTTTAATTATTTGGTTAAACTAACTATTTCCCTCTATTAGTTGAAATATTTTGATTATTTGATTAATTCATCAATTTTCCTTTATTTTATTTAATTAAAAATTATTATTCCTCTAATCCCACATAATTAAATAATTTCCTAATTATTTAATTAGCTAATTTTATTCCATAATTAAATGAATTATTAAATCCATTTAGTTGCACGTTCCCTCTAAAAGGAATATTCTAAAATTCAAATTCAAATTTAAATTTGAAAATATCTTCCCTCCAAAATATCTCAAAATATCTTCCTAAAATTTAGGGAAGAATTTCAGTTAACTGGACCTTTCCTCTTCATGCATAGATACTCACCCCTTAATTCACTCTCCGCCATTGATATGATCTTTTAATTTCTCCACTATTGATTGAATATCTACAAATCTATAAAATAAGCCTTCATCCTTCATTAATCCTACTCAAAAGTTTTGAGCAAATTGGTAATTCTCTCCAATTAAGCTTGAAAATCATCAATCCTCCACTGCCATCAATATTTTGAACTTTTGCACAATTAAACTATGCTAGCATGAGCAATCCAACATCTCAAGTCATAATTCAATAATGAAGTAGGGACTTTCATCCTTGGCTGAGGTAAAAGTAGGGTTTGATTTTGTTAGATTTGATTGTGAAGTCACACAAGATCAAAGTGACTGAAGGAAAGCAAGACAAGAACCCAGAGATGAATAAACTCAAAACTCTCCTAGCACTGAACTAGCACTGAACTAGCACTTTTGAATAAGTGAACTAGTGAACTTAGCATAGGGAGAGGTGAGGGCTGATTATATAGAAAAATAGAGGCAAATAAAACCAAGAGGAATAATAACTCCCTTTTCCCATAATAGGTGGGAGGTTTTACCTACTTGGTAAATTTTAAATACATGGTTATGCCTACTTAGGTAAAGACATAAAATGGTTATGGGGAGGTGGCAAATAAGTCCAAAAGAGGGTGTGACATTCAACTACCCAAATGTGGGTGTGAATGACACATGTGATTGAAGGATTATGCCACGTGTCCTCATCCTAACCATTCAATATAACCTAAGCAAGCTTACTAATGTGTGTAGGAAAAATAAATATTCCCTAACATAAGGAAAATAAAAACCTAAACTAACACCCCCCTTAAGCATAGCTTAGGTGGGTGAAAAGACACAAAGATGGGTCCCACCTACTAGGCCATGTTAGGTACCCATGTACAAAATACTCTCTTACAATCAGAGAAAAGGAGAAAACCTAGTGGGACAAAACTCCTCCCCAAAAGAGAGAAAGAAAAAAAGTTTTCCAACACAAGAAGAATCCCATGCAAGGAAGAGGTCCCCTCCAAAATAGAAAGGATAAGAAAGACTATGTAGCCTTCCCTCAAGTAGTCAACTGTACCAATGGTTGATGCTCAAAACTGGATGTAGAAGATGGTCCACGATTGTCAAACAATGTTCCTCCCCTTAGGAAGAAACAAAACCAAAGGTGCAACTCTAAAATTCTTGCCAGGAGGGCTACTATTAGGAAACCACTTGATAGAGGCTGGTTCAAACTTAATTTTGATGGGGCTGCTAAGGGCAACCTAGGCAGAGCAAGTATTGGAGGAGTGATTAGAGATCACAAAGGTTGTTTAGTGATTGGCTATGCTAGGGGGATTGGTATTCACTCTTCAATGATAGCAGAAGAACGTGCACTATTAAAAGGATTACATATAGCTGTTTCTCTAGGGATTGAGAAACTTGACATTGAAGGGGACTCAAAGTCCATTATTGATGCTATAAATTGTGGGAGACTGCTGGGATGGAACACTAAGGATATTCTTCTTGACATAAGGTTCCTTGTGTTGAAGCTAAATTTAAATGAGGCTAGTCATATCTACAGAGAGGGAAACCAAGTTACTGATGCCCTAGCCAATTTAAACACACACTGGAAAATATCCAAATGTTGGCGTGATTTAAGTCTTTTTCCGCCAAATATTCAGAGTATTATAGTTAAGGAACAAAGCCCTTACTTGACCAATGATGACAACGACGCATTTGCTTAGCTGGATCGTAGGGGGACCCACTTGCTTATTCTTTGGGTTTTGTGGCCTTCTTGAGGTGATGAGATGGATGATGAGTTGTATCGAAGGGATGGATTGCAAGTGGATCTTTTCAAATTATAACATGAAACCTGATTTAAATAAAGAAATTATGATTTTCTGTGGCAAGTATCAATTGATTAATTCTAACCTGGTCTGTACTTGGCATAATCTCCTTATGGGGATCTGCTTAAACTCTCAGATTTTCAAATTTGTGTTTTTTGATTTGGATGTGAACAGTAATTATGAAACTAAGCTCCTTTTTGGCATTTTTTGTCTGCTTTTTTGGTTTCGCACCTTTTAGCTTCCTCTGGCAGGTTCACTAAAGTTGGCCAACCTTCCAAAGCCATCAAATTAGAGATTTCTAATTATAGCCCCGCGACTAGTATGCCTAGATTTCTGTGCTTTTGCGACGTGGAAGGCAATCCTTCCTTGCCTAGCATGTCCTTCCTTATCTGTCGTTTGTACGATATGATACCAATTTATGGCTCAACTAAGATGTCTTCGGGAAAGCCTCTTGCTCGTGCATGCGACTTGTTTGTTGGGTTGATAATCAAATTTGGTCATTCACGGCTTAAATGTCTAATTGTGTGGGGTTTTTTTCACCTGGCTATTGTCTCTAATCGTTTGTGTTTTCAGAGTTTCTGGTTGTACTATGTGAAGTGCGACATTATGGGAGGAGAAAGAGTGAGGAAAAAGCTGGATAATTGCAATGAATTTCGCAAGGACCCGCTTGTCTAGCATATTTGCGTTGAAGGTGGAATTGCTCCTCTTATGGAGAGGCTGGTGGGTCATGACTCTAATATGTCCACTCAATTTGTTAATTCGTAGAAGAATCATCATGTTTCCATGGGTGGCATCTCGTTCACGGTGGATGAGGAAGTCATTGAGCAGGTGACAGGTCTGCAGAGCACAGGTATGAAGCATCCTAAACATTCCAAGACCCAGGATAATGAGAGCATGAACAATTTTTTCATTGGCGAGGAAGCGTCGATGCGCAACCAGTCTAGGTTTGAACGGGAGGCTCTTCTGAAGCCATGGGACCAGGTGTGTCTGGCTTTAATTAAATATGTCACATTGGAAGGAAGGTACAAAACTTACTTCTTCTACCATTTCCCTTTGTTAAATCACCTTAGGCATAAAGTTCTTTTGATCTTTCCCTTTTTCCTGCTAATTGACCTCAAAAATTCTGTTGAAAAGTGTATTGCTTTGGCCGTCGCTAACCCTAATGAGCCTACTCCTCTTCCGCTCCATCAGGGTCTTATTCTTAGACTTTACCATTTTCATCTAGCTTTATGCTTGCCTAAACCTATTTCGGTCGTTCGTATTGAGGAAATTGAGAACCCCACTGTGCCCAAATTATCTCCGGCTGAGTCTAAAGGCCCTGTTAAAAAGAATCACCCGGTCCCTGCTGAGAAACCCAAACCTCCTACTAAAAAGCTCAAAGGTATTGAGGGTGCTGCCCAAGCCATTGTGGCTATTAGCTTATGTGACCTTAAGCCTACTCCTACTAGGACTCCTGGTAAACCTGGTCTGAAGAAGAAGGGTAAGGAGGAGAAGGTGCTTCTGAATAAAGGGAAGCATGCAGTCAGCAAGAATTCCTTGGGTGATATGGTGGTGGTGGAAATTGTGGTTACTGGCTATGATACAATTATAAGACGTTCGAGCAGGCTTGTTAAGAACAAAAAGAAAATGCAGGTTAGAGACCTGGACATAGAGGAGGAGCTATCAGATAACAAGGATAGCCATGTTGATGTGGTGTCGGAGGATGAGCTTGGTGAGAAAGTTAGAGGGCCCTCTTCGGTTCTTGACTCGAGTGGTGATCTGCAGGAGGTTTTGACCTCCCACTCTTTGGAGTCATTGGGGATGGAACAAAATGTTCCTGAGTACACTGCACGTGGTGGGGAGGAGGTTCGTGTGTTGAAAGAGAGATTGGACATCCTAGACAAAAAATTGTATGGGTTGACTCGATTCACGGTCAGGATGATCCACTATGTCACTAGTACCCTGTCGGCTGCTATGAAGGAAGAGATGGAGTTGAAAAAGACCGAGGACCACCCGAATTGGGTTGGGGATGAAATGGTTTAGCTACTGTCGAAGAACTGGGAAAAAGCCAACTAATCCGCTACTGGTTTGCTGTTGGTCCAGTGTGCTATTGGTCTGTGTCCTGTTTTGGTCATGTTTTTTAGTGTTTAAGTTTGTTTAATGTTTTGTTGTTCTGGAACTTTCTGGCCCTTGGGGCTCTCCGTGTAGGGTACAACACCCTGTAAATGCTGCTTATCATATCAAAAACAAAACCAAAGGTGCATGAAGAATGTCTTCCCATTCCTGAAAGGAATATAAGGGAAGAAAGCTCAAAATGTAAGAAGCCTCTGAAAAATGCTCATCGATCTCCATGTTGATGTCGAAAACTACCACCATCAAATCAAGCATTCTAGGCCACATTGATGAAGATGACAATCCAGAAGGTCTAATAAAGATGTATTTAGAATAAGATCCAAAGACTCTAATATCTCCTTTGAAGACAAAGATGCCTCCCCCGAATGTTGCTCAAAAGTATCCACAGTCATGTCAAACTGTGAGGAATGATCATGTGGAGAATGAACAAGAGGAGGGTAAATACAAGAAGATGAGTCCACAAAATGTGGAGTTTTTGCCTTACGCAAAAAATGAAATCGGCTTGCAAAAAATGGGATCCCGTTTAGCTTCGGGATCCTGAGCCTAAATTCTAAACGGGATCCCATTTTTAAATTTTTCCACTTTTGGAACCGTTTTGAAATTTTTTCAAAAACGGAAATTTCCAAAATGGAAGTTTCAAAATCCGATCCCTCGCTTTGAAATTTTTCTATTTTGAAATTTCCTGCTTTTTGGTTCTGGAAACGGATCCCATTTTGAAAACTTTCCTTTTTTGTAATTTTTTAAATGGGATCCCTGCTTTAAAAACAGATCCCATTTCATAGAACCATAAAAATTTTTTTTTTTATGAAACAGGATCCCATTTTAAAACAGGATCCTGTTTTTTAAGATATGAATTTTTGGTTGGGTTTTTGGCTTGTTTTTCAGTTGGGGAAATGGCTTGGTGAACCGAACCTAAGCTTTGGACCTAGTTTGACCTGCAACTTGAAGGTCAAGCCAATGTCATAGGAAAATAGTGACTTTCGACATATGTCTGAAGACCTATTTTGCAAAATTTTTTGATGAAATTAAAACCCATTATAGATGAGATAGTGCAAATTCCAAATATGTAATTTTTTTTAACAATTTGATTATTTTTTCTATTTTTCAATTAATTTTTGATGAAATTGGTCCATAAACTTGAATTATCAGGGTTTTTTAGTATTTTAATAACTTTTTATTAAAATATTTTTTGTAAAATGAATTGCACCAAAACGACTTCAAACAATTCTTTCAATTTGAAAAATAAAAATTCAAAAAATGATAAGTTTAGGTCATCTTATGCGTGACGTACACGATGATTTTTCAAAACAACAAATATGGCCAATAAAAATTTAACAAAAAAAATTCAATAAAAAATTACAAAAAAATATGGAAAAACGTGCTTTGATGAGTTATGAATCTTTTCCCGAAAGGATTTAGAAAATAATGATTATTTAGGTCAAAATATGGATGACGTACACATGCATGGTATGGTAAAAAAAGTGATTTTTAAATAGTGGTTTTTAGAAACACCTATTGAAAATCAATTTTTATCATCTGGATATTGAAATAAATTACATATTTGCAAACTAGACTCCAAGTACTACATCTTATGATTAGTGACTATTTTTAAGATTCCATCTCTAAGTGCTTCAAATTTTAAGGTTAAATATGACAAATTCTGAAAATCAGGGAAAACACTTCCACTTTTTGGCCAAAAAGTGGACTCAACTTCTTGCACACACCTAGGATCCAAAGGTTTCTCCACAACAATTGAAGAAGAATAAACTCCATCAAAGAGAAGATGAATGTCATGAAGAGTGTCTCCCAATTCTGAAATATGAGACTCTATGAACAAACCTGCAATGTCTGCCGAGCAGTCATCCCAAGTAGCTCTATTTGGAAGATGATGTATATGTTGTTGCACTGAATTACAAGTAGCCATTAACGTAGCAACACCAGTATCCACATAAGCAACAGTAGGTGGAGGAGAAAGAATGCAAGGCTCAATAACTGGATCTAATGTGAGAATACCCAAGTTCAAGTAGCCAAAGTTCTCAAAATCAAAGCTCACACTAGGAGTGTGATCAATAACCAAAGAATCAAAAACATCATCAAGTGCAAAGTTTGAAAAAGGTGTATAACCGAGATGCATGATCAACCATCCTAGTAGCAATTATCTCCCTGCTCTCCAAGTCTCTAATGATAACTGAATTAGGTGTGAATTCCACAGTCTTCCTTGTCCCACTATGAGTGATCTGATAGATGGAAAGAAGATTGTTTGAAAGATGAGGTACACACAAAACATCATTAAAAGTTCCATCCCCAATATCAACAGATCCTTTCCCAATCACATCCATGTATGTATTGTTTCCCATTAGAATAGGTGGCATAACACAAGGTTCAAAAGAAGAAAACATAGACCGTGTAGAAGCCATATGATGAGAAGCTCCAGAATCTAGGAGCCATCTCCCTGATCCAAGACTTGGAGAGGCACAAAGAACTTTACCTTTTAATTTACTTGTCCCTATAGCATGGCCTTTTTCCTTATCAGATTCTAAATGTTTTGAATTTTTGGAATTAGAAGAAGCTGAATCAACCATTCAAGAAGGAAAATTGATTTTATTCTTCTCAGGAAGATGTTTTAGTTCATCAATATCCTTCTTATAGCAAGAATGTTCTTCATGTCCACTCCTCTTGCAATATGCACAAGTGGGCTTCTCCTTCTTAGATGAATCCTCTTTTGAAGAGAATTTAGAGTCTACTCTAGAAGTAGATGAAGAATGATCTGAATCTTTCTTTCTATCTCCTTGGTTCCTTTGTTCCTTATTTTGCTTGTTAGTGCCTTTTTTTGTAGTCAAGGCATGAGACTTGGAAGATTTAGATTTAATAATGCCCATATGAATCAATTTATCTTGCTCCTTTGTGAGATCAACTACGAACTCACCTAGAGAAGGCATAGCAAATCCTTTTCCTAAGGCTCTTTTCATTGCATGAAATGTAGAAACAAACACTACATAATCAGGACCAAGTTTTGAAAGAATGCTTAAAATCAACTGTGAGTCATCATTTTTAACTCCACACTGCTCTAACTATAATCTTATGGCATTCAACTTAGTAAAGAAATCCTGAATGGTGTCAAAATTACATGGGTTCAATCCTATGAGCTCGTTCTCCAATGAATGTGCTCTCAAATCATCCTATTTACCAAAGAGAGTATTCAAAGTATTCCACACTTCATTTGGTGATTTTGCAGACATAATATGAAAGCATAGATTAGGAGACACAACCATGCATAAGGTGCCAAAAACTTAATCATATTTGTTGAACCATTTAGGATTTTCTTCATCCTCTGTAGGTTCCTTATCAATACTCATTGTTATTCTATACAATTTTAACTTTCTTAAGTGAAGTTCCATTTCATTTTTCCATTCAAAGTAATTGTATGGTGTGAGTAGAGGAACCATTTTATCCATTTTAGATTGTTGTTGCAGTGTGAGAAAAATGCAAGAAGAAACACACAGAGACACCCCCCCTTTTTACTCAATCAAGAAACCCCCCCAACAAAAAATGATTTGACACTTTATAAATTAGTGCGTTTACAATGTTGGAGTTGTTTTCCAGAGTTTTACAATGTCCAAAAATGGACTCAAATACTAAAAGTACAATAAAATCTTTGAATGAGAACTTCAAAACAACACCAATGTGTAGTGTAGTGTTAAAAAAAAATTCACTTTCAAAAAAGAAATCACCTCAATCCAAGGTCGTATGTGAAAGTTACATCTGTTTGAAGTTTAAAAAATGAGGACGGTCCTTCAGATCTAATAAAAAAACTGAATTTCTAGAAAAGAAAGATCACTTGAGCAAAAAATAATCACACCACTACGAAGAGTGCAAAATTTTATCCCAAATAAAAAAAAATTTGCGCTGAAAAACACCTCCGTATGATCGAGAACGGACCCTTCGAAGTTCAGGTGTAAAATTGAAAACTTCAATGGTGAGGGGTCAAATTTTAGAAAAGATTGCTGATGTCAGCATCGTGTCACTGCCAAATTTGGTTGACTACTGTTAAATATAGAGAACCACCAAATTTATTGGTCTTCTGCCAACTTTGGTGATACCACCAAATGTGAAGCTCACCAATTAAATTTAGAACCTTGACAAAATTGGGAAATTGCCAAAATTGCTACTAAACTTAGCATAACCGCCAAATTACTGGCATGAGAGCTGAGGTGAGTAGGTACAGGGGTTGATGTAGGTTGAAGGTATGGAGGTACATTAGATTTAATGAATTTTATATATTTTTTTATGAAAATTTTTAATAATAAATTTTGAAACAATATAAAAATTTTCTTAAAAAAGATTTAAATTTGGTGGGCCGTAGCCACACCAAGCACCATGAAAGGGGTGCACACAAGGCTACAGAATAGCAACTAAATGCTACAAGTACGTACCTTTTGGTACTACTTGCAATACCCTCAATATTTTAATTTTCTTTTTGACTTATGTATTTATTTTTCCATTTTTTTTTTGCTTTTGCTTTTTTATTTTCCAATTTTCAAAAAGAAAATTTTAATATTGTTTTGAAAAATAATAATAATAATAATAATAATAATAATAATAATATATATATATATATATTCAAAAAATGAGTCATACCATGTGTAGGTGGGGCTATATGACTTCACCCACTAAATTTTTTTTACCCCAAAAATAACTTTCTTCAAAATCGACGAATTGGTAGTCAATCTTTAGGTTTTGATGCCTTATGAGCACGATGGTGAGGTCCGTTTGGGCTGAAAATGCACCGAAAAATCAGCTACCTTCCAGATCTAGGGATGAAAGCTCTATTTCAAACCTTCACCAAATTTGCATCCGGTGTCCGTTCTGGATGAAACAAAAGGCGATTATGACTTTTCTGATTGTCCTGAACTCAATGGTGAGCTCATAATTCATCCAGAAAGCTCCCAAAATAACTACACTAGAAAGAAAAAAGATAGGAACCCCCTATAAATTGTAATTCCTTCAAGCGTTTCTAATTCTCAATGTTATCATTGGATGCAAGAGATCATAATTTGCTTTCAAGAATGAAAACTCTAGATTCCTAAAAAGAATGCTAACCCACAACTCACAATCTGCTTCGATACCATGTTAGATTTAATTGTGAAGTCACCCAAGATCAAAGTGACTAAAGAAAAGCAAGACAAGAACCCAGAGATGAATAAACTCAACACTCTCCTAGCACTGAACTAACACTTTTGAATAAGTGAACTAGTGAACTTAGCATAGGGAGAGGTGAGGGCTGATTATATAGAAAAATAGAGGCAAATAAAACCAAGAGGAATAATAACTCCCCTTGCCCATAATAGGTGGGAGGTTTTACCTACTTGGTAAATTCCAAATACATGGTTATGCCTACTCAGGTAAAGATGAAAAATGGTTATGGGGAGGTGGCAAATAAGTCCAAAAGAGGGTGTGACATTCAACTATCCAAATGTGGGTGTGAATGACACATGTGATTGAAGGATTATGCCACGTGTCCTCATCCTAACCATTCAATATAACCTAAGAAAGCTTACTAATGTGTGTAGGAAAAATAAATATTCCCTAATATAAGGAAAATAAAAAACCTACACTAACAAATTTTAGTTAATTCATTCATTTCTTATTTATTTCATTCAATTCTAGCTTGTCACTTCATTGGTAATAGGTGTAATTCCTTCAATTGGGTACTGGTTTATGATTTAATATAACCCTTGTGTTGTTTCCCCTCTTAAATGGCCTTCTCATTTATCCTCATTCACATTTTGGCACACTCAATTGGACCCATATCCCTGATTTGATGTTAATTTGAGCTTTTCTTGAGTTACAGGTTACAAAGATGCTTTTGACATAGATCGATGCTTTTGATTGTATGCCGATACTTCTGTCATGTATAATAAAACTTCTAAACAATGACTTGATTCTTTTTCATAATCTATTTTTTAGGTCTATAGGTTATAGCGATGCTTGTAACTCTCGTAGTGATGCATTTTATTTACAACGATGCATTTGCAGGTTATAATGACACATCCCATGCTACACATTGACATGTTCTATGTTGCACATTGATGCTTTTTAGTTATAAGGATGCTTCTGATAGGTATAGCAATGTGCCTAATTTCTACAGTAATGCTTTTGATTCTTTTAGTGGCATGTTTGATTAAGATTTCTCAATTTTCACTAGCCCTAATATTTCTTGAGTTTTTCTAGAACTAACATATCTATGCAGCCTTGGTGAATGTTAGGAGAAGATAAAATAAGGCAAACTAATGATGTATTTGATGCAGGGAAATTTTTTTTAAATTCTTTTATTTCTAGAATAATTCACATTTGAATTTGGGTTTAATTAAAGAATTATTTTATCATGTTTGGTAGGATATTGGTGAGTATGCTCTCTCCTTGCATTACGTGTGATCTTGGAGATAAAATTTTTGGAATATGAAGTAAATTTTATTTTTATTCTAGCAGTGATAGATAATCGACATTGATATCTAACCAAATCTTTTTTGGACTCTCTATTTTTGGTAATTTTGCCAAATGTTCAACATGTAGTTGTATGAGTCATAGTTTCTATTTTTCGAAAGTTGTGTTCAATAAGGAATTTGCAACTCAGATTTATTATATACTTTGTTGAAGTCACGTTTTCTGTAACTTTTTAGAAGATTATTGTAATTGTGAATTTCTTGAGAAATAAAATATGAAATATCTTTTCCTGTGGTTTTTTCTTGGTATAATTCTACCAAGTTTTCCACATAAATACCTTGTTAAAGTTGTGCTTATTGTTTTTCTCTATTTTTTGCATTGTAATTTTTCTTACAAAAAATACCACTAGTTTGTGCATTTTTTGTACACCCAAGGAAATACTAGCAAAGTATGCTCTTCTCCCACACTACATGCAATCTTGAGAATAAAAAACCCTAGTATATTTTGTTTAATTCAGTAGGAGGCTTGCTTGGGGATTTCATCACCTCAAGGACAACCTTAACCAAATTTACTAACGGGATATATAAATGTGGGAGAACAAAAGTTGTACCTCAAGGTGTGGCTAACATCCTATAAGGCAAGCCTCATGACACTTAGTCTGCTGAGACATGCATAGGTGAATAGAAGAGGAGAGCCCCCTTGACTCAGGCATCCTCGAATGGGTTCACTATTCACAAAAAAACACTACGAACCTTTTTTTAGAAGCCTTTAAGACCATTAGCCATTGGCTTAATGTGGTGCAAGGTATAATATCATACCTAAAGTTTCTCACCATGTACTCTTCTCTTGTTGAGATGACATATGTTCCTTGTTAGGACCTTGCCCTTCTAATGTAAGGGGTGTTAAGGTGGTACATGAACTTAGCATACCCTAGTTACTCATTCATTTGAAGGTATTATACTTTGGTGGGTGGGCCTCCACTAAGTCAATACACCTTTTTACTACTAAATAGGTTGTGTTACTTGACATGTTTTCTTGTTAAGACCCGTAATTTCCATATAACAATTTTTCATTGAAAAGGCTCATGAAATTATATGAAATACACCTTGGAATCAATTTTACATGCTATTTTTTGTTGTGTGATATCTCTACCTAGACAAAAACAAATATAAATCGGTCTTCAAAATGGTCAGATTAGTCAAAAACCTTAGAAAGACTTTAGGTTCAGTTGCATAATCATGCTTTTATGTTACAATGATGCTTTTGTAGCCATAATGATGATTTTGACAATTCTGTGGTGCTTTTATAAATAACTTAACACTTTTTTCAAAAACATAACACATATGATTTATAGATTAACAATTTTGTGCAACTTGATGTTTTTGACCAAAATTTTCTCTCTATGAATAAAAAACCTTAGGTTTTGCACAATAATTCTTTTGAAACCAATCAAAACTATTGATAAACCTAGTGATGCTTTTTCCATAGTTTAACACTTTTTCCATAACTTGCCACTTCTAATAGAGGGCATTTTTTTTTACATCCTCCAACACATTTGATAAGTTACAACACTTTTGAAATATAAAACAACACTTTTTTCTGTCAAGATCAATTTCCAAAAACCTCCAAATTCCAGTCTCCAAAATTCTATAGAAAATCAATCTAGGATATGAGCATTGTGTTGTAGAAGACCTATAACCAACATATCTCATCCATACAACAAATGGAATTTTTACCCTCATCTCATACCACTTTCTTCATCTTGGACATTTAAAGTTACACCTCTTTAGCTTTTTGGACAAACAATGACATCTCAATCATCAACAAACATCAAAATCACTAGCAACCAAAATTAGTCATAAGTCTTGCTTAGATCTCCTATGCTATCTCATAGTTTAACTTTTGGCAACTAGAAAACAATCATTTTCAAGTACATAGTTGAATTAGTTTCAAAATCTATGGGAAAAATAGTTGAATTAGAGGTCTCATCTATGGAAAGAACTCCCATTGCTTGGGAAATGTTTGGTCTAGTACAAACCATAGCATACATCAAACTTCGAACTGCACTCTGGTAAGGCACTCTACTCATGTATTCAATCTCTAATGGCGATGTTGGACAATTTGAAGTAGATAACTTTGTTCCAACTAAAAAAGGAACATACAATGTTTTACAATCTTGCATATCAAACCTCTATAAAATAGAATTGATATACTTACTTTGGCCAAGCCATAACTTTCTTTCCACTCTATCTGTTCTAATTTCCACCCCAAGAATGTTTCTAGCTACACCAAGGTTTTTCATTTCAAATTTAGTAGCAAGTTGAGATTTCAGTTCTAAAATCATACCTTTCCCTTTACCAATAAATAACATATCATCAACATATAATGCAATAAACATGAAACGATCACCATCAGTTTTAAATAAACACAATGATTTTATTTAGAATGCTCATTTTTAAAATCCCAAACTTAACACATGTATTAAGTTTTTGGTACCGCATCTCATGACTTTGTTTTAGGCCATACAAATATTTCTTGAATTTGCAAACCAATTTACTTTTACCTTTCACCATGTAGTGCTCTAGCTGTGTCATAAATATACTCCTCCAAGTCACCATGAAGGAAAGTAGTTTTCACATCCATTTTCTCAAACTCTAATTCATAAGCAGTAGTAATAGAAAGCAAAAATCTAATGAATGTCATTTTTTCAATAGGAGAAAATATCTCACCATAATCAACACCCTCAACTTGAGAGTAACTGTTTGAAACCAACCTTGATTTGTACTTCTCAATACCTCCATCTTAACAAATATTTTTCTTGAACACCCATTTGCAACCAACAGGTTTTCTTCCTTCAGGAAATGGTACAAGATCCCATGTATCATTCTTTTTCAAAGTTACCATTTCTTCATGTATATAAATCTTCCAAGATTCTGCATCATTCATACCTAATGCCTCTTCTACCGATTTGGGTTCATCCATGTTAGTATTCAAAGCTAAAATACATTTCCAATCATCAGGTGAATACCTTTCAGGTGGTTGTCTATTCCCTTTAGACCTACAAACAAGCTAAGTTGGAGGTTCTTCATCCTCTTCTAAAGATTCAGAGCTAGATGAGCTCTCCTCAACTTCTTGTCTATCCATGGGCCTCGATTCAACTTTTTCAAGTGTAGAAGGAAATTGAATCACATCTTCTTGTTTAATTTGTTTTGGCTGTAATGTAACCGAATAAGGCTTAGTTTCTCTAAAAATAACACTTCTACTATATATTACCTTCTATACAATAAGATCCAAAAGCTTGTATCCTTTCACACCATAATTGTATCCAATGAAGATACATTTCACAAACCTTGTTCTCCAACTTTTTCCACTTCTCCTTTGGCACATGTGCATATGCCTCACAACCAAAAAATCTTAGATATCTTAATGAAGGATTGCAACACGACCATGCCTCTATAGGCGTCTTATCAACAAGATCTTGTGTAGGAGACCTATTAATTGGGTAACATGCAATGACAATAGCTTTAGCCTAAAAAAATGTTCTAGACCAACACCACTCAACATACTCCTAGCCTTCTCAATTAGTGTCCTATTCATTCTTTCTACAACTCCATTTTGTTGTGGAGAATATGGAGTTGCCTTTTTATCTATGAATACCACAATCTTTACAAAATCTATCAAAATTGTTAGAGCAAAATTCACTACCATTATCAGGCCTCAAACATTTTATTTTATTTCCAGTCTACAACTCAACCATTGCTTTAAATTATTTAAATCGACCAAAAAATTTAGATTTACTCTTTTGGAAATATACAGACATGTCCTACTGGGTGCTGCCACAATGTTGTGTCTCACTTTTGGGATGTGTTGATTTTTCCCTAAAATCATTGTTTTTAGGAAAACTAATGATTTAAGTCTTGAGAGGCTCCATATAAGGGGTTTTAATTGAAGAGGTATAGATAAGACCCCCTTAGATCAAACCCCCTTGGATAGAACCCCTATAGTATTAAATCATACCCACAATGGAGTCTCCTTCACAACTATCAAAATGTTGGCAAAAAACCACTTTTTCTTTACTTTTTGAGGGATTAAATAACATCATTTAAAAAATATATATTTTTAACAATTTTAGCCCTTGAAACTAGCTTTCCAACAAGTATAGGTTTGATATATTTTCATTTTATCATGTATTTAATTTTTAATTTTTACTAAACATAGGTTTTTCTCTGAACATCAAGCTCTTTGTTGTGCAGAGGTGGAAAAATATTAAACCATTGTAAAAAAAATTCAAAAAATACCCATTCCCTAGATATTGATTTCCTTGTTTCACCCAAGAAAGAAAAATTAGATTTTGATATATACACAAAATTTAGATTGTACGACACACACATATGTCCAAATTATAGTTACAGTGACTTCAAAAATTAATTTAAAAAAAAAAATACAACAAAAAATTATGAAAAATTATCCTTTCCCTAGATATTGATGTTTAGAATCTATATTACAAAAATTAGAATTTAATCCTTTATAGAAAAATAGTTATGTTGTATGACACAAACGTTACTTTATGAAAATGTTGTTTTCTATATAAAACCAGTTATTAAAGGAGATGTTGAAAGATTCATGATTTATTTCAGAAAATTTGAAGAAAAATATATTTAGAATCTACACACAAATTTACACAAATAACTAGTTCACATCATCTTCAAATTTTTTATGGTTTAGCTGCTATAGGTCTCAGAAGATGAAGATTCAGTTAAAAATATTGATGTAAATGTCCATCTTGGGAAAAAAGTGAGACACAGTATTGTGATTTCACCCTACTATAATCATCAATAAATGAAACATAATATATGGAATTTTCAATTGAAGGAATATCTATAGGACCAAACAAATCAGAATGAATAAGATCCAATACACCACAAGATTTATGAGAACTTGAGTAAAATTGAACATGGTTTTATTTTCCATAAATGTAATGCTCCCAGAAATCAAATTCAAGATTACAATCAAACAAACCTTCAACAAGGTTTTTATTTTTCAAGGTCCTTAGACCCTTTTCTCCAATGCAGCCAAGTCTTTGGTGCCATACGATAGTTTTCTCTGTAGGTAACTTTGATTCAAAAGAAAGAGCACCCTTGGTTACCCAAAAGCCATGACCATGTGCTAAAGATGAAACCCTCACCTCTTCCACATACTTTCTTTTCATAAAAGTACTATTTCACTCAAATATGCATGCATCAAGTTTATATGATGTGCCATATTTGACACCCCTAGAAATCACCATAGCACCTCTAACCATCTCGAATCTTGCATCAAAAAATATTAATTGCACACCTGCATCTATTAGTTTTCTCACAAATAAAAAAATTCATGCTAATCCAAGGATAGGAAACACACTATTAATCCGTTTTATTTTACCATTAGGAAACTTGATTCTATCTTTTCCACAACCAACAATATTTAAACAAGAATCATCACCCAAGTACACCTTACCTCTATCAAATCTTCACATTCAAAAAACCAATCTTTATTAGAGGTCACATGGAAAGATGCACTTGAGTCAATAAACTATGCATCATTACCTGCATGAGTTGCCAAAGCCACAATAAATGCATCACCATTTTCCTTCTCAGACTTAGAATTAGAATCAAATATTTTATTTTTCTTCTTCTTTTCTTCTTTACAGTCCTTACGAATATTTCTAGGCTTACTATAGATCTAGAAAATAACTTTGGGCTTTCCAAGAGATTTGGATCTCCCCTTGGACTTGGATTTATCATGCTTCTCATTCTTCTTTCCTTTTTTTCTTACGTATTCCATGAAAATTTAGGGCCTCCTTGGTAGTGCTAGATACCTTCCTCATCTCTTTAGAAAGCAAAGAACCCACAACATGTTTAGTCTTCAAGATAATAGAAATACTCCCAATAGCCATAACAAGTGAATCCCACGAATTAGGCAAAGAGCAAAGAAAGATCTAAAATTTCTCCTCCTCATTGATTTTGACACCAAATGATTCCAATTGAGTCATCAACATATTGAATGCTTCTAGGTGTTCCAGGTAATATATCCACCCTCTTCCATTCTCAAGGAATACAATTTCTTCCTCAAGAAAATTTTGTTCACTAAAAATTTGGCTTGATACAACTCACCAAGTTTCTTCCATAGTTTCTATGCAAAGGTCTCTTCATGGGAATTGATTAAAATAGAGTCTGCCAAGAACAATCTAATTAAACCCTTGAATTTACAGTCCATAACATCATATTGAGTAGCCAAAGTAGGATCTACAGGCCTTGAAACATTCTCATCAACATCATCCCACAGATCTTGATCTATCAACAAATCTTCCATCTTCAACTTCCACATCTCAAAATTATTTCTATAAAATTTATCCACCTATATTCTCCTTGATGAACTTGCCATCTAAAAATTTCTGCAACAAGATCACAAAGTATCTTCTACACAAGCTCCCACTCAAATCTAGATTTGTTCAAAAAACCCAATAACCCATAATTGAAACCAAAGGTGATTAGACTCTAATGCCACTTTTAAGGAAGCAAAGGTAGTAGAACAACTTCCTATACTAATCATGAGAGGAGGATAAAGCAAAACTTTATAGATCTTTTTAACAGTTACAAAAACTTAAAAAAAATAAACATAAATATCATGCACACCACAACATAGTGATTTATGTGGGGAAAGCCCTTTCAGGAGAAAAAACATCACACTCCAAAAGCCGCCCAATATATTAAATTCATAAATAAAAAAGAATACAATACACTTGTAGAGCAAGCTTCTCATAGGAGTATCACCAACCAAAGATCTAGAGGCAACATGATCACTATTAGACTCTCAGAATAAATCACAATACACAAATGTAATAAAAAATCCTCATAAAATATGGTTTCTTTCTAGGGCAAGTCAAGCCAAAAAAATATCGACCATCGGATTTGAGACCTAATGATGAACAGTCTAGATTTACAATAATAAATAGGGATATTTTTAGTGGTGAATCTTCACTAATTGGTGAATATTAGATATCGGCCAAGTCGAAATTGGTGAATTAATCACACCCAACATGGTGGCCAAATCACCCAAATTTTATGAATTATCGGTCTAATGCATGACCATTCGCCATCGACTTATTTTATGAGGCATATTTAAGTAATAATTTTCCATAACAAACTATGTGTTTCAAATGGATCGATTAATAATTTTTTATGGAATCTTAGAAGCATGTAATAAATCACCTACATATTCACCAATACTATTAAAACAACATTGTGTATCAGGACACATTTTTCCACTTAAAATTTACAAATAGTTGCTTATAAGGACCCATTTCGCCAATTAAAATTTACAAATAGTTGCTTATGAGGACCCATTTCACCAATAATATTAAAAAAAAATTACATTTGAGGACACATTTCACCAATTTCCATGACACCTCCATGCTAATCGTAGGGCCATAATCACCTTGAAAATTACAATGTATGTGTTCGGTAGAGGTTTGAGTCTCCCAACACTTAAATATATCATTGTATAATCATGCAAGATTCGCCAAATTTTTAAGATACCATTTAAAAATCTCGTAGGATTCACCAAATATGGATTGATATAAATACAATCGAAAGTATCATTTATTCTTACATATTTTGTTTAGTTCTAAACTTGTGATCTCTTGATTCAAAAGTTGGACTTGGAACCTTGAAGTTAATCATAGGCAAGTTACAAACTTACAACATAGACATTCCTGCATTAATGAATAGCAAGTCAATGAAAACCTAAACTTAAAGGTGAGTGATCATTTCTTCATAGTGTTATAAGATTTCTTTATCTATTTTCCATTCTTGCTTCAATATCAAAGATGATATTGAGTAGGGAATGGGATCTATATTATCTATCCTTCTTAAAAACAATAAGACATTTTTTTCCAGCTTTTATTCGAAGTGAGAGATCAATATGTTGAGCAGTAAGTGCAACAAGGGTAAGACTCCTCAGGGTGGTGAAGGGACTAGGAGGCCATCAAAATGCCCAAAACGTAGAGTTAACATATAGTCTTACTTTGGAATTGGCAATGCTTTTGATCCATTAGATCAAGATGGAGCTACATCATCAACTCTCCCATGAAATATTAATGAAGAAGGCATTCACAATACCTCACCACCATCAGAAGGTGGGATTGTCATTGAGTTAAATGAGGATGGAAATATCGTAGAAGATGTTCCAAGGGATAACCTAGTTATCTAGAATGAGATAATTGACTTGGATGATGTTGGTAGCAAGAAAAGAAAAGGAAAATAAAAAATGGGGAGCGAGTGGGAAAATACAAGGAATTTTCAGCTTAATTGGGTGTCAAAGTACCCATTCATTGAACTAGTGGAGAAAGAAAAAAAAGATGAACCTCAAACAGAATGCAAGTGTAGGATTTGTAGTTGGAAATGTAAAAGAGACAAGAAGTTGCAGCTAAAGCTTGACACTATAGAAAAACATATCTGTAAAGTTTATGAAAAAAAAATCATATACATAAAGGAACAATCGGTAGTACGATAGAAATCAAAGGAAGAATGTCTTCAAGTTAAGTATGTCGCGGAATATGAAGAGCATAACCAAAGAATGTCAAAGCTTGTTGCATGTGGAGGTACAATTGAGGCTTAATTTGGAAAATTAATGGAAGGAGCACAACTGGAAAAAACTATTCAAATGAGTATTTTTTTTCATATTTTGTCCAAAGGGCGTCCTATGATAGACTACCAAGAATATTTCAATTTATTATCTTTTTTGGGTGTTCCTCACTTTCCTAGCGCACATTGGTCAGTAAACGCTGGATGGGAATGGGAAAACTATTTTGCGACAATGGAAAAGAAAGATTTAAAGGAGAAAGTAAAAGAGTCAAACTTCATTACATTATCTTTAGATGAAGTTACTGTGGTAGATAATACTTCTTGGGTCTGTATGCATGTGTATACTATAAAAAAACATGTCTGCCAAGCTCATCTTCTCTGTGTTCATAAAATGAAGGATAACTCAACATCGCAAAATCTATTTGAACTAGTCAAGAAATCTTTGAATGAAATTGGAGGTATGTAGACTTGACAATTGCCAAAAAGTTGGTGTGTGTAGGAGTTGATGGAGCTGTAGTAATGCAAGGTCACAAGATCAGTGTTCACACAAAGTTACAAAATAATTGTGTACCATACATGCTTGGCATTCACTGCATGTACCACAAAAATGAATTTAGCATTTAGAATTGTAAGAAAGTATCCTATAGTATGAAAATTTGAAAATTTAGTCTGTGAGCTCTACGTATACTTCTATCGAAGTCCCAAATGTTTCACGGAATTTAAAAATTTTGCTGAGGGAATAATAGTAGGAAACAAGCTTCTCAAAGATGCTGATCCAGATGGATCTCCTTTTGTGGACCAACACAATGAGTTCCTTCAAAATATCAATCCTTGAAAGGAATAATGTATGAGCATCAAAAAATAGTAGAAAAAGCTCCTGACCTCTTACATAGGTTAAGCGATATAGAGACACTTTTGACTTTAGCTAGTTTTCTCCCCATGTTGGATGAAATGAAAAATCTTGTGAAGAAAGCCCAAGATAGAACTATGTATATTAATGAATATAGAAAATATGTAAAATGACATGCATGGCCCTTGATCATCTATATCTAGATGCAACTTCTAAAAGCCCAATTTTTTTAAGTTGGTAGAAAATTATAGATTTGAATCATCCTGATAATTATTTATAATTTAATGCAAGAAGGAAATTATGTGTTTGTGTACGTGGATTTGAGATACTAATGTACCATTATATGATAGTCAGGAACTCTATCAGAGAAGTACCTATTACAAAGGAAGCTTTTAACAAGATTGTTAAACCTGTTAGTGATAATTTGAAGGAAATTGCAAAATCTCTTTCCTCGGAGATTTATAATAGATTCCCTCGAGAAGAAATACTTGAAGCCATGGCTATTGTGTATCCTGAATTTTGGATTCAAGGAAATTGAGATAGCCCAAACTATTTTTATGATAATGTAAATATCTTGGTCGAACACTTTTTGAAAAGTATAAAATACAATGAGCAGAAAATAGAAGGAATTATAAATGGAGATAAGCTTAGACAACAATGTAAGCATTTTGCAAGAAGTATGATGAACTAGTTTGATTCCATGGAGAATTCCTTTGAACCGGGATCAATAACAAAGGCTTAGACAACCTTAGGTCAGAGTGAAATATTGCATAGTTTGATATTAGAATATTTCAAACTTGTTGATTTATGTCAAAGAATGATATTGGGGATGGTGGAGGATGAGAGAGTTTTCAGTTCATTGGAATTTTTGAAATCAAAGATAAGAAAAAAACTAGACAATAATTTGGAAAATTGCTTGAGGGTGAAAGGAACTATGTATAATGTCAAAACGTTTCCTTTTGAAAGGGAACTCATAATCTGGAGGTTCATATGTGAAAGAAGAGGGTTGTGCAACACTTCAAATGCTGGTAGTGGTGGCATTAGCAGTGGGAAAAATGATAGTGACACAATGAATGTTGAATTTGAGATGCAGGGTGATGAAAATGAAGACCAAACTATGAATCAAGATGACTCTTTTACTTTATCTCAAGTTGAACGTCAGTTTGAGGACCTTGACTTGATTTGGGAAATGGAAGTGAATTAGCAGTTTTTAGGTATTTATACTACACTTCATGAATCATATTCTAAATTGTAGTTGATGATATTTTATATTGTATTCCATGAAATTGTGATATTTTATATTTTATATTGTATTCCATGATATTGAATTTGATATGTGATTCTGCATAATTTTTCATAGTCTATGGATTATTTTGATTAGTGCCTTATTCAAAACTGATTCAGAAAATGAATTATACTCCTACAACAGACCAAACCATTCAGAACGAAACCCTAACATCGTGGGTTAAAATGATTGCAGGTGGTCCTTAAACCACTACATCCAAGAGAGAGGCGACCTTAGGATCTGTTTGATCCAATTGCCCGTAATGTTTTGGAGCGAGATTTCCTAGATACAGTCAGGCTATGTCATGTTTGTTACATGCCTCCCATTCAGACTCATACATCGATGATTACCATGCTCATGGAGTGGTGACATTTAGAGACGTCTTTGTTTCATTTACCTATAGGAGAGGCGACCATTACACTTGAGGATGTGTGGAGGATTCTCCGCATTCCTATCCATGGAAAGCTCATGACATACCATGTTTGATGGGGTACCCATGTCATGTGGCGTGTGTTGGGTGTCATACATGTGGAGGTGCGACAGTCTCAAATTAATTTTTTTGAGTTCGTTGGCAGTGCAAACCCTGTTTCCCTTGTCCTTTGTGGTTTGATTTCGGGACTAGTTGTTCCTAATAGGAGAGGTCGTCAGTTCCTTGTTGGATGGGGTATTTACATTGAGGGTATGTTTGAGCATGGTACCAAATATTCTTGGGGTTCGTGTCATCTCTCCCACCTCTACAAAGATATGCATGAGGTTGTATATTCGGGTGGGAAATCTATTTTCACAGGCATCTTTCTTTTTCATATTTGGGCCTAGGAGCATATTGCAATTGCTCAGCTTGACAAAATATAGGATTGTAATCTTGAGGATCTGTACTCATATCATTAGGGAGATTTCTTGCATTACACCTTGCTTGGGGATCTTCCATATTGGCATCGTGTGTTCAATGAGATGCTAGGTTTTGTGTGGAGACCCTACATGGATTGTGAGGCTTGGTCAAAGGATCTAAAGCATCTTGTTTATTGTCGACAAACTAGATGGTTGATTGGTTGCTCCCACTCTCTGCTAGAGCGTTACTTACCAGACAGGGTATGCTGTTAGTTTGGAGAGAGATAGGGTTGGTTTCTTGATACGTATGAGGCTCATTTCTATCAGACCACTAGGGAGGTCCATGTATGGGGTCACTGGGCAGACAAAGACACTACTATTGTTGAGTTCAGAGCACTTTTCCTAGTTGGTTGGGGTTGATTGGTTGGTTAGGTTGGATGAGGGATTTGCATTGAGGGTATGTTCGAGCATGGGACCAGATATGCTTGGGGTATGTGTCTTCTTGCCCACCTCTATAGAGATATGCATGAGGTTGTATATCGGGGCAGGAAATCTATTTCCATAGGTGTTTCTCTTTTGCATATTTGGGCTTGGGAGCACAATGCAATTGCTTGACCTGGCGAGATACATGATTGTACTCTTAAGGATCCGTACTCATTGTTATGGATATTTCTTACACTACACCTTTCCTGGAGATCTTCCATAATGGAATCGTGTGTTTGATGAGATGCCAGGTTTTGTTTGGAGACCTTATATGGATTGCGAGGCATGGCCGAAGGATCTAGAGCATCTTGTTTAATGTCAACAGATTGGATGGTTGATTCATCAATCTTATTCTCATCTAGAGAGTCATTTATCGGACAAAGTATGCTATAAGTTTGGAGAGAGACAGGGCCAGTTTCCTGATATGTATGAGGCTCATTTCGGTCAGACCACTAGAGAGGTATGTGCATGGGGTCACCAAGCAGACAAAGGTGTTGCTGTTGCTATATTCAGAGAACTTTCCCCAGTTGGATGGGGTTGGACGGTTGGTTTAGCAGATATGGGTACCACACCTGATTTCGATCAGTGGTGGGCACGACACAAGGCTTTGAGATTTACAGATAATGGGGGTGATCCTGCATTAGGTAGAGCAAGTATTATAGGTCGATGTAGGGAGCGACTTCACATTGAGGTTCTTGCAGAGCAACTGGATAGGTCCCGACATGATGGGGCATAGGGTAGTCAGGATGAGCATATGCCTCAGGCGCAGAGTCATGGAAAGGTTCTGGGTCCTCCTCCACCACCTGGGGATGGAGGTATACAGTTAGCTCAAATGACTGCTACTAGAGATGTAGAGATAGTGCATAAACAAGTCACATAGGCTCAAGTTGCTACTCTAACTACAAAGAGGGATAGTGAGAGCGGGTGGCGGCATGTTGCAGAGGCTTAGGTACAATTGCTTATGGAGGAGAGAGATCCTCTTAGGGCTGAGCGTGATAGTATACGAGCTAAGTGAGATCAGTTTTTACAGATGTCCAGTATATACTATTAGACCTTGTATGATGCTACCGTTCCTAGGGCTACTCGATGTCCACGATTTGGATAACCTAGTGCTATGGGCGATGGTGGTGGTGAGGCAGGTGATCATTCTATTAGATAGCCAAATCTAGATGGTAGTCCGTAGCTTGGTCTATAGGGTTTTGTCCTTCCTATTGGGCAGTTTTACTTTTTTTGTACTTGATCCTCATGTTTTTTATTTCTTAGAGACATATTGTAGACATGATTTTTGAATATATATTCATCGACCTAGTCGAGGCCTCGTATATATGCATTATTTTGTATTATCCTATCACATTTTTTTTATTGATGATGATATATATGAGATATACCTTCTTCGATTTGACTTTATTATGTGTTATGTGATGATCATGGATGATGATGTATGGTGATGTATGCTTTTGATGTATGCATATGATATGGATGGATGAATCATATATTGTTTCATATGATGTTTTATTATGGACGTTATGATATTGATATATGATGGATGTATGCCCCATACATGATACATGATGTTTTCATTTCTTTATTTTCATCACGATATGTATTGACGACATTGTGGATGCAGGATGGATATAGTACCAATGATATTGTTATGTAGGATGGATGTTAGTTAGAAGATATTTATGATGATGTATAGAAATTTAATGTTGTTAGTAGTTGATGATGTTTTTTCTTTACTTGGAGGCTTCACAGTTTTGAACAATCCTATTCGATGTAGCAAACATATACGATACACCAAGGTATTAATGACCAAGGTGACTTTGTATCCATTGTGTGGACTTTGACTCTAAAAATAAAGAGTATTCTTGTTCATACTAGTTATATGAAAACTTTGTTTAAAGTATAGAGTTGGGTTGCATTAAAAACTTTTCGGACCAGTCACATAGAGAGGTATATTACACCTAACATGCAACTGCTTCATGAATTGTTTCAATGCAACTCTTATACATGAGAAATAAAGCAAGTATTCACCATAGTAGTATTACAAGAACATCTTACAAACAACAAATCGAAATGACGCTCAATTTCCCCCCATTCCTTCTTTAAATCTTTATGGACATCCTCGAGAGATCCTAGGAATGAGTCAATAAAATGAATCTAAAAGATAAGACTATAAAAGGATAAAAAGAAAACTTGTAATATCACTTGCCATATCTGTTTGGGGTGGGGCTATTATCCAATGTTGATCATGTCTATTGTAGGAACAGATCCGTTAAGGCATATCTCAAGATGTTGTTGGTACGTTGTCAAACAATATGTTATTGATGCTTTGGCCTTGTTTCCATCTATTTATAGTCAGAACTTTGTGATTGTTTGCTTGAAAGTTCTAGCTTTTGATGTTTTCTTTGTTTGTTTGTTTGTTTTGTCAAAGGGTGAGGGTGACAATTTGTTTATTATGGGTGAAAAGTTTATTGCAAATTGTGATGATGGAGATAGGAACTTTTGATTTTTTTGAGTTTTATGATGTTTATTTTGTTGTTTTCAGGGGACTAACCTAGGGCCTTAGGGACTCATCAAAGATACGCCTTGCCTACGTTGTACACGCGAGGCTCGTAGTTTGCTTGGTTTGAATGTTTTTGACCCTTTTTATTTTGTGAATGAGTTTGTATTTTTTGGCTATTTTTGGATTTTGTATTTTTTGACTAAGTTGAAAGAAAGCATGATTGAAACCTAAGGGGATTGACTGTCTTAGGGGCCGTTAAGCCTTTCCTACATTGTACACGCAGAGACCACGTAGTTTGACCATTTGACTCAAAGCATAAACTTGTTTTTGGGATAAACAATACTTGGATTGATATTCCACTTGTGTGTCTAGAGGATATGTTGCAGAAAATCTACTTGAATGAGCTGTGAGGTTCAAGCAAATGTTGATATCTTAGACTGTTTGAGTGAAGGAATAATCCAATGATGTTTTTCAAATGTTTTTTTTATTTTTTTTGTTTTTCAGGATGTTTTTGATTTTGTTGTTTTTTGACCATGATAGGATGCTCAAAAGATCTAATCCACGACTAGCTTCGGGAAGTTGCCCCCAGTTGAAGACAAGATTACTTTCCTCAATCAGTAACATGCCGTGGTTGGATACATGTTCTATTATGGGACGAATGGGTGGATGTTGTGGATAGTACTGACAGATAATGATGCGAGGCTTATTCAAACATGACACTTGTTTGCTAGGTTTTCACTACGGTACCTATTCTAGGAGAGCCACAAAGTGGTTTTCACTCAAATAACATTTTATTTCTCTTTATTGTTTTTCTTGCTTTTTGATTTTTTTTTGTATTTTTCATCTTTTTTCCATTTTTTTGGATTTTTAACCTTTTTCTTGGGGTGTAAGATATTGAAAACTTGGATTGATATTTCACTATGTTTTTCTAGAGGATATGTTGCGGAAAAGATTACTTGAGCTAGTTGTGAGGTTCAAGCAACTATTGATATCTTAGAATTTTTGAGTGAAGGAATAATCCACATTGTTGGTATCTTTGAAGGTTACCTTGGTAGTGCGTTGGTGGTACACCTTGTTGTTGGGATGAATTGTTTTGAAGGTTACCCTAGTGGTGCATTGGCGGTATACCTTGTTGGTGGGATGAACTGTTTTGAAGGCTACCCTGGTAGTGCGTTGGTGGTATACCTTGTTGTTGGGACAAATTGTTTCGAAGATTACCCTAATAGTGCATTGGTGGTACACCTTGTTGCTGGGACAATGCTTGGATCACAACGTGAGCTAGAAGACATAGCTCAAAATTTATTCTGAAGTAAGATGTAAGTACTTGAGCCCCCAATGTCGAGTAATGTAGGTGATGGGTTATCTTGTGATAGGATAACATGTTTGGATAAAGTATTCCCTTTAGACAATGCCTCATGGTTCAGAGAATGTTGGATAGGATAGGATCAATGATAGTGACCCATGTCAAGATGTTTTCTATAATCAAGTGTAAAGTGTTCACCAAATGTTTGTCAAGATCAAGATAAGTTGGATTTGGACAAAAATGGATTGGATTCATTATGGATAGGTTGAGATGCTTCCACCTGAAATGACACATGTAGATGCTTGATTCTTACACATGACGCCTGTTTGCCAGGTTTTCATCATGGTACTTGTCCAAAGTGCCACCATAGTGGTTTTCATTGGAGGACGATTTTTCTATTGACTATTTTCTTGATTTTTTATTTATTTTTGGTGTCACACAAGATGCCTATTTACCAAGTTTTCATCATGGTGATAATTTCTTGCTCATGTTGAACCACTTGGTGGTGTTGACATAGATGTTGCTAGTGTTGATATGGTTGTTGTTGCTATCATGACGTGCCAAAGATATCTTGCTTGGAGGAGTTGTTTTGCTAAGATATGGGCACTTGAATGTAACCCCTAATAATTCTTCTCTTCCTTGTCAATACCGGAGTTAACCTTACCTTGATGTGCACATTGCGATACAGTGCCCTTAGAATCCTTATGATAAATAGTTGCTACCAATGCATGGTTAATGCGAGATTTGGATATCATGGATGGCGAAATGTGTTGAGGGATATGATATTTAGATGGATTGGTTGGAAATTCAAAACCTATTATTTTCCAAACTTGGGACGATGAGCAACGATTGGTGGATATGGAGATTCGATTGGGACCAACATCTTGATATACCTTGTAGGTCACTCTTGAAGCTTTCTTTTGCATTGCTAGACATTTTTGATGGATGAACTTCCCTTTTTCATTTTTCCCCATAGTTTCTTTGACTAATGGAGTTTGTTAGGGATGATTTTCTTGATTTTTCTTTTGTATCCATTTAAAATTTTCTTGTCCATTTTGTTTTGCTGATTCTTTTGCTTCAATGACTTGTTTCATTCTTGGGTATAACTTTTTCTCTTATTGTTGGTCCCAATCAGAGGGTTGAAATATGCGTGGATGATGATTCATGACATGGCTAGTTGTAGTGTTGGTAGTAATTTTATCATAAGGACTCTTCGTGCTCTTTATGTTGATGCTTTCATTAGATAAAGTTTCCCCTAGTATTATAGAGGTATCCCTGATATGTTTAGATCCCTTAATTGTTGAATGACCAAGACCTTAATGCTTAGGAGTACCAATAATCTGTACTGGTTCTGGAATACTCTGTTCATGTAGGCCTAATCCTTTACCTTGATAATGCATCCATTGAAATTTTTTATTTGCAGTAGGATATAATTTACCTTGGAAACAAGGTGATAATCCTTCTCTGCTCAGTTGTGGATCTTGAAAGGTGATAGCTTCTTCATTGGTAGAATCTTCCATATGTGGGATAACTTCCTGATTTATATCTTTGACTTGATTATGTGAAATATCAGATTTTTATGGCCCTTCAAAACATATTGGTGCTTCTTTGACTGTATACCTAATGCTTTGTTGTTTAGGATTATCATTTCTCTTTTTCTGATTTTAAGATACTGTGCTCCATATTTTTATACTTGATGTCTTCAACTTGCCTAGAGGATGTTTTTGATTTTAATGCTTCTTCTTGATCAATTTTTGATATGTCTATAGATTCTGTCATGCTTTGATCATGTGTAAATATGTTAAGAGTAGGTGACTCTTGTTCCTTGTTTATGATACCAAGAGTATGAGACTCTTGTTTTGGATGAAGATCATCTACACGTCCATTATAAGTAAGCATCTCATGGGTAGATGTATGTGTGCTTGGCATATGGATTTGTTCTTCCTTTGGAAAACCTTGGATATCTTGGAAGATATTTGCCAAGTCATTGTAGTATTTTGATGATAGGGATTCTTGATCTTGATTTTGTGTGGTATTATCTTTGACATGCTTTGAATCACATTCTTGACATGGATCAATTTCAAAGAAGGGATTTCCGGTAAAGGATCCTTGGATTTTCTCAAAATGTGGGCATATGGGTGATAGCTCTTGGGTTAGATTTTCTGCATTGGGTATAACTGTGGGATTAAGAGTCTCTTGACCACCAATATGTACTGCTATGAGGTTGGATGTTGTTGATATATCTTGGAATGGATCATTGCTAGACTTGGATGATTGATTTTGATCATGCTTGGGAATAACTTCTTGATTTATCATTGGATGATGTAGAAATATCATCAATGTGATCAGTGATAGATAGCTCTTTATCATTTTTTTCAACTTTTGAGTTTGAGATATTATCATTGTTGTCATTGGTAGATGGCCCTTGAACACTATTTTTAATAGCTATTTCTCCTTGATCAATGAGGTCTTGGATGAGGTTTTTGAGTGTAGCACATTTTTTCATTGGGTGACCTTTGATTTTGTGGAACTCACATTGTTGGTACTTGTTATACCAAGGGAGTTTAAAGTTTGGTTTGAACCATAAATTGGATTATCGTTGATTTTGATAAGTTCCTGTTGTACTAGTTCGTGCATGATTACCTCTAAAGTTTCTCCCAAAGAGGTGAATTTCCTTCTTGGTTGGTAATCTTTCCTCTATGGCTTTTCTCGATTGTTTTTCTCTTGATTTTGTGGAACTCCTTGATACTTTGTTTGAGATACCTTTTGATATTGCACTTGAGGTACACCTTGGTGTTGTGGAACTTCTTGATACCACAATTGAGGTATATTTTAATATTGCACTTGAGGTACTCCTTGGTGTTACAAAACTTCTTGATACTGCAGATATTGGAAGTGTTGTTGATGTGGACATTGAGGTGTTTGTGGAATGATGTCCATTGGTTGTGGATATGTAATGTTCCAACCTTGAATAATTCATTGATGATACGTCGTATTTTGATCTTGTTTAATTTCCTCAATCTTTTCATAAATTTTATTTAGGGAAATTTGATGTTATGGACTTATTCCTTGATGGTGATTTTGAAACACTTGATGTTGTGACCCTTGATAAGAGTGATTTGGGTAATAGATCGACATGTTTTGGGGATGTTTTGATACTCAATACCCTATCATAAGGTCACTTGGTTTGTATCCTCATGGGTCCCTTCCGTCATTTGTGGTTTTTGTTGGTGGGATGCTGGTGTTGTTCTTTCTTGCTTCCATTTTCTTTTGATGTTGTGATCTTGTAGTTGTTTGAGGATTTTTCTCTTGCTATATCTAAGGATTTTTGCTTGCTGGAGATCATGAAGGGTGTATATCTACTGCCATGTGGGCGGTGGTAACACATCACATGTCTTTTGGCTGCTCTATCTACTTTCTCTTCCTCTTCGTCTAAGATTTGTGTTGCGTTTCTCCACTGGTTGGGTGTTTCATTCTTCTCAAATATGAAGGTTCTTAAATTGCTAATGATATCAGTTTGTTCACCTTTAATGTGTGTGAGACTAGGTTGTAGGATTGTTGCTACAAGGTTCGATTGTTGAACCTGAGTAGTTGGTTGCCAGATGGTAATAAAGTGTAATGGTTTTGAGATGGTTGCTATGAAGCTCAAGACCCTAAGCTTTGAGTGTTGTTTTGGAATGGTGCTACTTTTTGAAAATTAAAATGTTGAAGGACTAGGGTTGATATTTCTATTCCTTGTCTAGAGGATATGTTGCATAAAAGCTTACTTGAACTATCTACAAGTCCCAAGTAACTGTCGATATCATAGACGTCTGAGTGAAGGAATGATCCCAGTGGTTTATTTGATTTTGATTTCTAACAAGTAGGATGGAAATAATGGATTAGTGACTATATGAATTATCTGCTTTCCCAATTGTTTCATTCTTCCAATGATCCTATAAACAAATTTGGTTTGTTTTTCCCAATTGTTCGCAGGATAGAGCAATAGCACTGGTTTTTAAGCAAAGGCACAAAACTGTGAGCAAAAGCGGCTAGATTTATCAAGTGTGGCCAAAAATGCATCAAGTGCATAGGTTTTAGAGGTAAATGCAAGCTGGAAAAGCAAGTGCTAATTTTGTGTGTGTTTGTCAGATGCAATGACTACTTAAGCAAAAGTGAGTTTCCTTTGGAAAGTATGAGCAATTTGGTGGCAAGTGCACTTGTTTCTCAGAAGCAAATGCAAGCAAATAAAAGCAACTGCACAGGTCTTGCAGCAAGTGCGCAGTTTCTGTCAAATACAATTGATTTTCATCAGTGACATTTCTAGGACAAAGAGAAAATGCAATGATGTTTTAGCAACTACACAAGAAAATGTGACAATTGCGCTGGAATTTTGTGCAAAGACGGTCTGTGTGTGTTTTGTTTCTAGTTTGGGCAATCTTTCTCTGAATTTTTTGCAAGTTTAAGTTTGTTTTTCCTCAATTTCTCTGTGTTTGGAGTATGGAAAGTGATACAACAACACTGAACTGACTCAAAAATCATGGACTTGTGTGACCTTCATGTTTATAGCTTAAGTTATGAAATCATGATACCCAAGCCATCGTTCCCAAATGTTTACTTTGATTCAATGCAACTTGAAACAAAATCCTAAATGTTCAGAAACCTTTAAGGAAAAATCCTTTCAAGGAATGCAAACATAGGGCTTATTTTACAAGAATACACTAAGTCAAAGGGTTTGTGATTCAACCATCATATTTAGTGTTTGTTTGGATGTGTTCTTTTTAGATCAAGCACATAATTTGATGTCAAGATTGTTTTAAATGTATTTGGAAAGTTTAACATAAACAAGAAATTACAACCCTAGTGGATAGAAACCATTGTTTTAGGTAGCCTTTCCTCATGCTCTGAAGAGACGATTTTACATACCACTTATGGCACAGGCCTGTAGTCCTACTTGACAAGTAACTTCTTGGAAGTAAATTATGATGCACCAATTTCAAAGAATGTTTTTGGATAAAGGGGTAGCTTCTAAAATAATTTGACTTTTAGTAATGTTCTGGGGATATTATTTTCGGGCCCCTATACATGTGGCGTTTTGCTCAATTAAGAGACCTCCCAGCCCTTGCGGGTTTTTACGCATCACGAGGATATTGAGGGAGAATACGTTGACATAGGCCAACAACACCTGACGGGATGATGAACTTTCCTCACACCCACAATTTATTTATATAGCGGTCCAAAATGAAAGTACCGCTTGGGTCGCCTATGAGTTCTCTAGTGCGGATGTATCTCAATAGGTATTCTTGAAAAAGATGCGAAGCTCAAGATGTTTTCACTCACCCAAGATCACCAAAAGGTGCGAGAGGAGAAGACAATTATCTAGCTTTCCAATCACTGAATGCACAGTAGACACTTTACAACAGTTTGATTCTTTTTAAGCACCTCAAGTGGTGCTATCCCCAAAAATACATGAATAAATCATAACTTGTTCTTTTAATTGCACCAATATGGATTATTCTAGATATCAATCACTTAAAATAGCAATGGTGCAAGACAAAGAATAATTTGTTCATTTTTAAACCCAAATTTGAGTGTTTCTAAGAAATCAATCCCAGTCTTACATGGTCAGCAAAAGCAAACATGAGTGTGCTTCAACAAAAAGAAATCATTTTGCGTTCTTTTTATGCACCAAAATCAAGATTCCTAATTACAAAAACTTGGAAAGAGTTCATTTTTACAACATCCAAATTGAAGTGTTTGTTCTTTTTATGCACCAAATGACAATTCCTACTTTAGAAAAACTTTGAAATGGTTCATTTTAAGAGCACCAAAATGAAAAGTTCATCTATGTTGTTCTTTTTGAATCACCAAATAAAGGTTCTTAACTTTAAGAAAGCATGGAAGTGATTCAATTTTAAAAGCATTAGAGACAAATATGTTTGTTGTTGGTTCTTTTTAAGCACTAAATGAAAGTTCCTATTTTAAGAAAGCTTGAAAGAGTTCATTTTAAGAGCACCTTAAAAACAAAGTGTGTTTGTTCTTTTTAATGCACCAAAACAAATATTCCTAACTTAACAAAAAAATGTTTGTAAATATGGAGTGCTTTGATCGTTTGTCTTCTCTACAAAAAACGTGTTAGTTTTTCTCAAACCTTGCATACAAACACGTTAGCACCTGTCACACATTAAAAAAAAGGCATCCGTTAGCAAAAAAATTAGTTACAAATTTGTAGATCTTAGACATAGCTTTGTCAGAGAAAATGTGTAGAAATTAGAGTCAAGTGTGCTCTCTGTTAGAGAGAAAATGCACAAGTTTAGAGCAAGTGCACCCCTATCAATAGTCAAATGCTCAGAAAAATGTCAAGTGCATGATTCTTGGTGTCAGATGCGCGGTTTTCAGAGGCAAATGCACGGTTTTCTTGATAGGCAAGTGCGAATTGGGACAGTGCATGAAAACTTCTCCAGAAGCAATTATGGAACTTGCAACTTCAAAAATGCCCCATAGAAACGTTAGTGTAGGGGACCATAGTCCCACCGGGTGTGCTAGAATGTGTGAGAGGGAAAATCATAGATGCTAAACAAGAGAAATGTACTCAAAATTAGAATCTAATCTAAGATCAAGAACATAAATCTAAGATCTAATCCTACACTTACGAAATGAAACTAAGCTATTGAAAACATATTAGGAAATCCTATGATTACCAAATTGAACTCAAAACAAAGCAAAGTGTTACCATCCCATATCAGAGTGTGTTCGCTTGATGTTGGATTGTTTGTATCACTGCGAAGCCTCCATAGTTCATGTGCAAAAGCTTGATGATTGAATGGTTGGTTGATTGAAGAAATGTGTTGAAGCTCTAATGGTGGTTGTGAATGTTAGTAGTACTTCGTTGTGCAAATGATGTTGACTCTTCGATCCTTTTTTGTGAGGAAAGAGGTTTGTTATATATAAAATGTGATTTGAAATGGACGACCAAGATCGTGTTGGAGAATATCCAGATTGATGGTTGAAAGGTGTTGAGAGGATTTAGACATGAATAGACTGTGCAAAGTAGATTGCACAGTTTTTGTGATTGAGGAATAGATTGATCAGTCAGGATTTAGATTGATTAGTTAGGAAATAGATGGCTTAGTTAGGAATTAGATTGCTCAATTAGGAAATAGATGGCTAAGTCAACAAATTAGATGGCTTAGTCAACAATAGTAATTTGCTCAATCGGAAAGTGGGTGAGGAAAATTGATTAATTGATTTAATTAATTAATTCCTTTTTGGAGTTGAATGTGAAAATCAAGTTTGACTTTTGCAAACAAAGTTGCATTAGTTTGATTTGATTTTTATGATGTTTTAAATAGTTTGATTTCAAATTATTCAAATTTCGAGGGAAAGTGAGTTAATTAAAATATTATGATTTAATAATTTAATCAACTTAGGGGAATAAATTGATTTAGCAATTCAATTAAATAATTGGTGTTATTTAACTAACTAGGACGAAGTAACATGGGATTAGGACTTTATTAAAGAAATGTGATTTATTTAATTGGTCAAAATGATGAAAATGTGAATTAATTAAATAATTTTGTTTTATTCAATTAATAGTAGAAATAGGGTTTTAAGATTTTATTAAATAAATGGAATTTATTTAATTAGTCAAAAATGATGGAAAAAATGAATTAATTAAATAATATAGTATTATTCAATTAATGGGGGAAATTAGGGTTTTGATGTGAAATGTAGTGATGTTTGATGAAAATGATACCGATGATGTGAAAATGTTGTTTAGAGTGTGTGATAAGTGTTAGGTCAATTTTACATGTCTACAAGAGTATAGTCTATGCTACTTAGCATGTTCAACCTTAATTACGCTGAAGGCGTGTCCCTATATGAACTTTCGAAGTTCATTTTGTCCTTCAACAGATATAAACACACTAGAGGGCATGGTTGACATTTCGTTCCTCGCCAACTGTTGATTGTAGATGAGATGAGATTTTAATTGGCCCATTCACATCACATCACCGTAACTGCTGCATCTGATCAACCATGCCCCTTCACATCACATAACTGTGACTGCTACATCTGATGGAAACAGATGAAGCAACACATTTTTATATCGTGCAGGGATTGTGCTAGTACGTTGTCTTCTACAGTATTCCACCATACACTGTCTCCTTCGAAATTAATAATGAGTGGCAGACTATGAGCTATTCCCTCCGCGCTTCAACTGTAGCCTACCTTCTATTTGCGATTCATACGACATTTAATCCAATGCCAGTGAAATCTTTAGTTTTTTATCAAATTGAATGAAAGATAAACAATGAAGCTCCTCTTAAGATTGCGATCCATTTTCAAATCTCCCAAAAGCAATGAGGCAACCCATAACTCTAGTGACATGGCTATCACACAATGGTTAGAGAATGAGTTGTAGTGCTTTGCATCATTGCTGTGGCCATTGGTCGTATCACACAACAAGCCTTCGTTCTGCAAGCTACCTCAAGCGCTACCTATCAGAGGTGTTGAATCAAGTTACGATGATACCCCACAGCCTTCCATGCCACCCCTGGGACTCGAACTGTTGATCACGTAGGGGCCAGAGTCATCCCACCTGTTCGCCATTACTATCTTTGTAAAAGAAGAAAGCGAATGAAAAAATGAATCTTTCTGTTCTGAAATCAAACTTCTTACCTGGTCTTCACAACCTAATAATTTGGGTTATATTTCCTCTTCCTTAGCGTGTTACAGCTACAAGCTTTCACATTTTTTATTTTGGAAAGTGGAGCAAACTAGAACATGTATATTGCCACGTGTTAGGGGAGTCAGCGTTATTTGCCACTTGTTGGAACTATTGTGTCTTAATTAAAAACTTAATATTTATGTTCATTTACCATTTTGTGTTATCTGCCACTCTCTTATTTGTTGACAAATGTAGTGCTGCTGAAAGGAGAGAGGAAGTTGATGATTCACATATTTATGATTGGTTCTTTTAGTAGTACTTTGCATGTGAATGAAAGGATTGCTTTTTTCTTATAATTTTTTTGAGTCATAGGTATCAAAACTATAGGAGGAAACATTTCAAAATAAACATTTTATAAAGCATATTATCCCCCAAAAAGATTTGAGTCTTGCAAGATGTTTCTCACCGCTCAAATGTTATGCAACCATCAATTTATGAGAAAGGAGCTTGGCACAAATTTAACATTATTACTCATGAAAATAACACATCATAAACAAAAAGAACCCAACATCTAATAAAATAAAAATATAAAATAAAATTAATAATAATATTTCTAAAATAACCTACACAAATATATGCCAAAAAAAAAATAAAATCATATTTTTCTCTAATTTACCTTCCACACACCTCTTCGGCGTACCTATCGCACACACCAAGGTGCCATTGCTAGTCTTAATCTTTACTATAGTACTCTCTAAAATAAAAAAATGAAATAAGCACCAATTTGGTTTTATGTTTGCATGTTTAGGAATGGAATGGCAATCACCAAACAACAAACAGTGATTCATAAACATGGCTACCGTGATGTCAACATTAAACAGCTACACGCAAGAGAAGAAACTTAGTGGATTATTCAACGAAAAAGTATGTGACCCCTACTTCCACATAAGCCAGTCAAACAAAACCCAGTGCTAATCAAGCATGGCGAATGGGAAGTAGTCCTTGCCAGATAAACCTTCAATTCTTAAGCTCCAACATTTAAAAACATATAATCAATTTGAGCTATAGCTCGTTTAATCCCCTAACTTTTTCTGGTCTCTGCCATTAGTCTCATTAAAGAGGTTTCTTCAGGAGGGGGAATGTACACTTGTTTAGAGCCTCTACCCAGCTTACTACTAACAGACCTCTTGAGCTTAACGAACCCCAGGTTTTGTATCATGGGCACATTGGTTTCCAGTTCTCTTCCAACACAAAAGAAATAATCTCGGTCGATCACTTCATTCATCACTGGTCAAAGCAATCCTGGCAGTCGTCGAAGAGGCAGACATCATCTTTGTAGGTGTAGGTAGTCACTGGTCGAAATGGATGTTGCATAGCAATGAAAATACACAACCAATATCACTTGAATAGAGCTTGAGAAAGCCAAGGAGATAAAAGAACTTCAAAGCCTAAAGTTGTAGTGAGTTGTAGAATGCTCAAGAGATTTGTGTGTATATACAAGAGAGAGTCCCAAGAGAGGCAAGGTTACAAGAAGAAAAGCCTCAAGAGAGCTAACAAATTATAAAAATAAAATATTAGATTCAAGAAGAAGAATATGCAAGAGGAGGTTGATGAGTCATTTGGAATTGTCTTGGGTGGTTTTCATTGACCGGCTATGAAGGAGAAATGGAAAAACTCAAAAATAGTCATAAGATGAGAAAATATCATGGGACACCAATGTGTTATGTGAACATCTACACATTGCAAAAATGTCAAGATAATTTAGGTTCAAAAATGATGAGACACTAGTAAAAAACAAGGATAACACAATGGTGACACTAAAAAAGGAACGTGCAAAAATAAGACCTAAGCACCTTGGGAGAGAAAGGCTAATGCAAGGGCCAAAATGAACCTATAGAAATAATAAATAATGGACACCAAAGTGAGCAAGTAAAATATAGCATGAAATTACAAGGGTATGCAATTTTTTCCATTACCTTTCCTCCACTTTAGTAGGCTTATGAACCTACGTGAATATGTATGCTAAAGTAAAAAGGGAAAATACTAGAAAGTAAAATAACATCATCAAAACTATAGAAGATTTAGAAAACTCTTCAAATTGAGGAATCATTCTCTTATGCTAATAACTTACAAAAAAAATACTAGATAAGAAAAAACTACATAAAACAACAACATTAGAATAACATAAGCTTACAAAACCATTGAGTTAGAACATCACAAACATATATATTGAACATAAACAATATATATGCAAACAAGAAAAGCACATATAAAAAAAAGAAATATTTTTGTTAGCGAAGTCAATAGGACCTCAATGTGAAAGGTGTCTCAAAATTATGCATTGTCCCCAAAATATAATGAACAAAATAAGAACAACAAAAGAGGAATTCTTCATGAAAAGAATAATTTAATTTTATTGATTTATTTACTTGGAGAGGATATACAAATAGATAGTGAAGCAATCAATGTTAAAAAAATAACTTGAATTAGGCACTAGTTTGATCTATCATTAGAGGTCATGTAAATAATAATATTCTCATGGATCACAAGCTATCAAGATTTTGTTATGCTAGGTGACCATGGGCTACCAATTTTGTTGGGAGTGCATTCTTCAAGGAGTGTAACAATTAAAAATGTCATAGGGTATGCAAATAAACTAGCACCATAAGAGGGGAAATAAGAAATACCATAGGGAAAAAACAAAGTACTTGGTGCATGTATGATTGCACATTTGAGTAGAATATATGCCCCCCTTAAAATATTATCATGTATGGTATGTGAATGTTTAAGGAAAATAAAAGGGGAAGAAAGAAGAGAGGGGATCCTTAGAAAGGATGTGCACTCCAAGAATAATTTTTTCATGCCTGACATAACATAGGTGAGGAAAAAAATGAGAGAATACTAAAATGAGACAAGAGGGCGTGCCAGGAATGTGTACCTTGGAATTTTACCCTACTCTAATGTGCAAAATAACTAAAAATGCAAATGATAATATACCAAGAACACTTCAATGATTAGCCTAAAGAGTGATGAAACAAGAAGGAAGATAGATGAAGTAAATGCAAATAGTTATACCTCCCTTGCTGTTGAAGACTCCTTGGTTGGCCCTTGATTTGAATGACTTTTGTGTGCTCCTTAGATGGCTTTTTGAGTGACTAAATGCAAGATCAACTTATGCAAAGTGATTGAAGTGGATGACTAAATGATAGCAAATGCAAATTGGTAGCATAAGGTTGCTCAAAATGAAAAAGTTGAAAATGCCCTTGAGGAGGGGGTATTTATAGAAGAATTTGAATTCTCTAGAGAATTCAATGGTTGAGATTCATCCAACAAGGTCAAGATGAAGGGCTATGGTGAATTGAGAACTCACAAGCCCTCACATCTTGACATGTGGATGGTGAAGTGGCTAAGGGGAGATGAGGTGTAAGTGAGGTGGCCAAAAGGTACATGAGGTGGAGGAAGGACAAGTACCTTCCAAGTACCTTGGGGAGTGGGAAGATTTCCTCAAAAAGGGATTTCTTGTCCCCAAGTGAGAATGAAAGAGACATTTGAGGAATTTTGGAATTCCTCAAAAATCTCCATGGGAAAAGGAGAGGTGGTTAGAGAAATAAGTGTGAATTAAAAATTCACATTCTTAGGAGAGTCTAAAGGATAAAAGGTGGGCTCCAAAAAGGTGGGACTTGGTCACATGTGGAGATTGTGACAAGTCCAAGGTTCTAGAAGCCTTGGAAGGATAGAATGTGAATTAAAAATTCACATATAAAAGAGGGAATCTAGGATAAATAAATGTGAATTAAAAATTCACATGGGAAAGAGGGTCAATGCTAGAAAGAGATAAATGCAAAGGTTGGCTAAAAGGTGGTGCTAAATATGGCTAATGACCTTGGTTAAGGTTGTGCAAATATTGGATTAGAATAATTAATGGAAGATTAGAGGCAAGTGGCAAATGTAGGAGGATGTGACATTAATCTTTGATTAAGAGGATGCACATCATAATCATGAATTAATTAAATTAATTCAGATTAGAGCAAGATCATAGAGGATGTGACAAGGAGAGAGAAAATGAAAGAATTTTAAATTGATTTTAAATCAAAAGGGTCAAAAATGACTAAATTAAATAAATTGGTGTATTTATTTAATTTAGAGAGGAAGGAGGTGAAAGATAAAGCATTTAATTATTAAATTAAATACTTTACAGATGTGAGACAAAAGGTGTAATATTAATTTAGTAAATTAATATTTAATATGATAGACGAAAAGGGAGTAAATTTAATCATATGGGAGTGATTAAATTTAGATGTCTACAATTAGACATTGAGAGATTGTCCGACAAACAAGAAGCACACTTAATGATTATTTTCCTCTACACTTTAGTCTCTGCAAAACCTATATGGGTTCCCCTTTCAAAATACAAAATGAAAATAGATAAAAAATTACAACGCAGTGCGTAGCAAATGAAAGACTTCATACAATTATAACAAGGATTTGTATATTGGTTTTGAAAAGGGGCATTTCCTTTTAATCCTTTAAACCCAAGTATGAAAAAAGAAAAAAAATATGAATAAATTAAGGATGGTTTAGGATTTATAATTTTGAAAGTAACTATGAGATTGGGTTGTGTGGAGAGAAGAATTGATGCCTATCATGGGATAGACATTCATAATGTCATGTATTTTGCATCACAACATTCAAAATAACCTTGATGTTCATATAAAACATTATCATCTTATGACAATGATACCTATTAGAGCCTACAATGCAATCATACTTATTGATCCATTTGAAACCATAACATTCCCATTATTTTTAGGAAAGAAGTTATACCATTCCTTGAATAGAAATTATACCATGAAAATAATTTAATGCATCAAATATGCATGAAAAAATCAACAGACCTTGATCATATTATTCAAATTACATTACATTTCAAAGTTGGAGACAATTACATTTCAAAGTTGGAGACAATTACTTGTGTATTCATATTAACACAATCTAGATTACAATTTAATACGATCATGAATGACTTACAAACATAGACTCAACACCCTACAATGAACCTCTTACAATCCCACCCCTTTATAAAGTTCTCCCAATTCTTAGAACCCCTTATGAATGACACAAAAAATACATTAAATGAGAATGGAAAAAACTAAGATTGAAAACACAATTGAAACTTAGCACCAATTGAGCCTTTTGATTTTGTAACTTAGGCATAAGGAATATGGCATAAAACCTTTTAACATTTCTTCCACTTATCCCAACTTAGGAAAACTGCACTAGTTAGAGGTGGTTGACACGCTGAAAAATATGAAGTAATTTTGTCATTGTTTATTCTACTTTTTTTTGGCTATTGGTAGGCTGTGTTTTACTCTCTTTGCAACTTCTTTTTTGTACAAGGTTTTGGGTCCCTTCAAAACCTACTTTTCCTCTTAATCAAAAACTTAGGCAAACTAAAAATGATTCCCAATTCTATCTGCTATTCTCATGCAAAATTTTACCCTTGTGGTAAAATACTTTCCCCAACCATATTTTCACTTTGCAAGTGAATTTTTTTTAACCTTGATCAATTACCCAATTACTGGCATGTGAAAACATGTTTTTTTATCAAGCATACTCACCTTCATAAATCTTCATTTTTCATTGCAACTAATTAGGAATTTTGTTGAACAGTTTACCTACATTTTTTGTCTTCACACTCTACCTACACTTAAAATCATTTTACCTCTACTTTTGAAAACCATTCTCAACCATGTGCTTCCCTCCTTTACAAGAACCTTTCATTTTAATGTCATAGCTATCAAGGTTTGGAAATTTGTATTTTGTACATCAAAAATCAAATTATTTTCTTCTTCAGCTAGTTAATTATCCAACATGATGCAATCTATTTCACTGTAAACTTGTAGATACACATATTTCCTCCATAATTGGGAATGTTATATCCATGGCAATACATTACCCATCTAGTATAGAGAATTATCACCCACATCTATGAATTTTAACTCAATTTTTAGGGAATTTTACCTTTTCCGTACACATATCCTCATGCTTGGTTTCTAGAGGCAAGTGGATGGACTTTTTAATAACTTGGTATGAAATTTATGAAAGTTGCAAGACATTTTTATTTGTTGCCAAGTGTTTGATTGAATGGCACTTAATCTACCAAGAGGGGGGGTGAATCAATAGATCAAATCTATTTAAATCTCTTAACTCAAATGCACATGTCTTAAATCACACTTGACCAATGCAAAAAGCTAATGATCAAGAGACAACATAAGCACACACATCTGGACACACGAACACTAGATATATGTGGAAACCTAGGACATGGGAAAAACCATGATGAGAAAACTTGCTTGGATCTACTGTCCAAATCCAACCTCATAATATGGAAATGTACAAGTGAATTTTACACACTAAAGTAGGCACCAACCTACTAGAGACAACAATGGAACCTATTATGTTTGTAGGCACCAATCTACTAGGGACACCAATCCCCAACTGAAATAGTATAGTGGGTAGAACACTAGTCCTATCAAAATTATAAAGATAGAGCTTGTAGATCTTCAAGGTAACTCAACACGTCTCAAAGTTATAGTTAACACTCTTCCTCACTGAATATGATCTTCTAATACAATCACACACATTGGAATGCAACTCCCCTTCACCTTCTCTTTAATTTACACCAGTGACCAACTCTTCAATTCATACTAATGTAATTATAATTCATGTAGTCACACATGGATCCATACCAATGCATCTGAACATTTGAAATATATACATGACATTACATTAACGCTCTTCCATGTCAAACATGGATCTGCGAATAAATAGGATGACATAGGGTGGACCTAAATTCAAATTACATGTAACAGACGTAACACAATGGCCCAAAATTAAAATTTCTTGTCGCTGAAATAACTTGATGTCGTGCGCTACTAGAAAGAGCTTAACCAGGTCCTATCTTAACACCACATGCAAGATTTGAATTCTGCATGTAACTAGTCATTACAACACACACCTTGAACTTCACCTAGTTGATAGGCAGACACAAAGAACCTTCTATATTATTCAATCTTTTAACATGTTGAACATATCCTCTAGAAACTCAAGAATCTGATAATTCTAGTGTAGACATACTCTCCTTGCAAACCGTAGAGTAAAGATTCATTTCTGAAAGAAATGTGGACCATAATTGTATTTCTAGAGAAATCTCTCTGCCCAAAAGATATCCTTGAAATAAAAAATACTCATACAAACTTTCAAACCACCACATATATAGAGAATAGATGAAAGCAAGATATTGCAAGCATACAACAACAATTGGTAATATATTTCTTGATTTTTCATCATGGCAGTAAAATTACCAACACTGAATAGACTGAACTTCTGACATACAACACTTTAAGTCAAAGTGAATATAATGAAAATTCATGTACAAAACCTTTCATCCTTGACAAAATTCTAACTGCAAACTCTGACATCAATGACAACTTTTGACATCAATGAAAACCTATGCTCAACAATCACCCCCTTTGTCATTGATGGAAAACATCAAAATGTTGGACCACTAAACTAGCTAACTACACATGAACACAAATATCCTCCTTTGAATAATTTATTTGTTGTAGCATTTTCTTCACTTTCTCCCCCTATGGAAGATATAGCATTCAGAGATCATTATTTTTTCTAAGTAATTCAACATTCTAAGCTCAACATTTTGAGTTCACTCTCCCCCCCTTTGACATCAATGGAAAATGGTCAACATTTATGCTGACATTTGCATCCACATCCTTCTCCTCCTACCATCCTAAAACCTGTTTCCCATATAGACTCCCCCAAATTTCATGCTTCACTGTATCTAAAAATACTCTACAAGCCCACCAAGCCTTCTTGCAGCAAGAAGACCAAGCTCCCCCTCACCCTTTGCTTCCTCTTGATTCAAGAGGAGGGAGAAACAAATCCCAAATTCTATTGGAGAAACTAAAATGTCTCCTTAGGAAGTGGCTTATGAATATATCTACATCTTGGTCCTTGGTATCAACATTTCTTCCTTCTCTGTGACCTTCTTCCTCAAGAAATTATACTTGATTGCAATGTGTTTTGTTCTAGTCTCCATCACCAAATTATTTGAAATATTTATTACACCGATGTTATCACAAAGAATAGTGATAGTGTCTTCAAACTCAATCTTCATTTCTTTCAAATTTTGCTTCATCCAAAGAACCTGAGTGCAATATGATGTTGCAACAATGTATTATGCTTCTGTTGTAGATAGAGAAACTAATTCTTCTTTCTTACTCAACTAGGACACCAAAATATCAGCAAGGAAGAATACACCGCCACTTGTGCTCTTTTGGTCATCAACACATCCTACCTAATCTACATCTGTGTATGTAGTTAAAGTGAAATTTTACTCTTTGGATTCCATAGTCCAAAATCTTCAATAACCTTCAAATACCTAAATATTCTCTTTACTACTTTAACATGAGTCTCTTTAGGTGTTTCCTGAAATCTAGCAACCATTCCAATTGCCTGCATAATATCTGGTCTAGATGTTGTCACATACAACAAGCTACCAATCATGGACCTATACAAAGTTTTGTCTTCTAGAGCAGATTCATCATCTTTACTCAACTTGTATCTAGAAACCATAGGTATTGCAACCAGTTTGCAATATTCCATCCTGAACTTTCTTAACATCTCTTTGATATACTTGTGCTATGAAATGAAAATACCTTTCTCTAATTGTACAATTTGCAACCCAAGAAAGAAAGATAGTTCTCCTAACATAGATATCTCAAATTCATTTTGTATTGCCTTATGAAATTCCTTGCACATGTCATCATTGATACCACCAAAAATGATATCATCCACATAGACCACAACTATAATCATTTTTTCTCTGTATGTTTTTATGTACATATTACTATTTGCACTTCCTCTTTAAAATCCTTGTTGTTGCAAGTACCCTTCCAACCTTGAATACCAAGCTCTAGGAGCTTGCTTGAGTACACACAAAGCCTTCTTCAATCTACAAACATAATCAGGATTGTTAGAACATTGAAATCCTTTTGGCTATTAAATATAAACCTCTTCTTCAAGTTGTCCATTCAAGAATGTTGGCTTCACATCCATTTGGTATAACAATAAAATTATTGAATACTGAAAGAGCTAAGAACATTCTGATTACCTCTAGCCTTGCCACAGGAGCAAATGCCTCTTCAAATTCTATGCATTCAACTTGAGCATACCCTTTACACACAAGTCTTGTCTTGTGTCATAACCCAATTTTTATTGCATTTAAATTATAGTATGATAAATTGAATTATTGAGGAAATTCAATATGTTGAACAAAAAATTTGATATTTTTTAAATGTTTGAAATAAGTTGACCATCTTTTGACCATATGATCTTATGAACTATCTCATACTTTACCATGATTGAATGTTACTGATAAACTGTGCAAGTGCAACTGTGTGCAAATGCAGGGTAACAGGTTGAAGGATGAGAACACAGTTGAAGTAGGATCATTTAGATGGATTGAATGGTAAGCTTGATGGAATTTGGATGCACACACCACAAAATAGCATGATAGATTGCATTTAAACTTTCATATAGAACATTATATTAACTTGATTCGAAATGATTCAATGTTTGAAAATAATAGGCTTGTGGAATGTTATACATGTGACTTCTTATTCAATTGTTTATTTTGATCATATGTTTTCAAATTTAAAAAGAGAATGATAGCAAGATTAAACATATTTGTATGTAATTAAAAAGACATGCTTGAAGGATAAGAAAACTACTTCTTTTGAAAACAATTATTCGAATAAAATAAAAGTTTATTCCTTGCTTGGAGGTGATTGAATACTATACTATTATAAAAGTAAAATAGAGATAAATATATATATATATATATATATATATATATGCATGCATATATATATATATACATATTCCTTATAAAGCTCGAATATGGGATTGAAATTATCAAAACCATATTGCTAAATTGAAATAATATTTAAATTAAGACAATGAAATAGTGGCCTACATTCAAATTTAAGGCCAAGATATTCAAATTTGAATAGTGGGGCAACCAAATTAATGCCAATTATGAATGAAATGGCCCCATAATGCTGTAAAAAGGTAAGGAAAAGATGTATTTTTCCATTTTTGGTAGCACAAAAATACTGGGAAGAAGTCGACAGGGGTCTAGAAGTGGTGACGAGAAATCAGGAAAAAGCAATCCAGTGAATTGACTCATCTGGAAAAGAGGGAAAAAGCTGAGGAAAAGCCATGAAAAAAGGTAAAAATTGTTGTTTTGATGTTGTTTATGGTTGAATTTTTCATTTAAAACTATTTGAAACTTTCATTTCCCTTACTTTTTATCAATTTCATTCGAGTTGATGGAAAAATATTAGATGCCCATTTCCTACAAGTGTATTTTGCTTTGGGACCAGGGTGTTTCGATTTGAGATCGACTATTTTCTTGAAAAAATGTTGCAAGGGCCTTATTGGCCAATGTTTGCATGCACCATATATTTTTATATTCTTTCTATCGACATGAAATCTGAACTAGGTTAAGCACTGTATGATTTATTTGTTTCACCTCTTTCATTTACTTCTTGCATGTAACTTTTAATAACCATTACATGGTTAATTAAATGATTTTTAAAGGTTGATTTATTGTTTTGTATTAAACAATTTAAAAATCATTATTGTTTTCCTTTAAGGGAAATGACTATATTTCTATCGTAATCTTTCAATTTTGTTGTTCTTCCTATCGGCTAGGCCAAACAGGTATGTCACCCAAAATGGGTGCGGAGGCTACAATAATCATTCATAGAATGATGTATATGTATAATATGTCATTGTTGTTTAAGCATGACACCTCATTCATCTCGAATGATGGAGGAATGATTATATCGTTCCATTTATTTATGTGCGCATCAATCTTTAAGATTGATTGTAGTATACCATTTGTACATAGATTTAATCGTTCAATAGAACAATCCCCATTTCTTTTTGCATAAATGCGATGCTCGCATATGTTGTTTACACCAGTCCAATTTTTATGCACATATCATTCCCTGAACAATGCTCGAATTGTTACATAGAATGATTACTATGAGTGAGTTTTACCAATAGGCCATTGAACAATGTAAGCCGATAATCAACATTCTTCATAGTTCGACTAATGATAATGTTTGTGATGAGACCGAATAGTCATTTGACTATTAGTCTTTCTTAGAACGATAGTAGCTTGAACTTATATCCATAATAGTCACCCATAGAAACACAGTCTCTCCTATCCCAAAATAGTAGTATATATGTTCCAACTTGTATGTGATTTAAAATGACAAGCATGTCATTCATACTTTTGTTTGCACAAAAAGAACACTAGTATTGTTTAGATATTTGTATAACTAGAATGATAGAACATTGATTGTTTACATGATATACTGGATAACTTGAAACTGTTAACGAGACATAATGGCACAATAACTCATAAAATTCTGCAAGAAACTCATTGTTATGATACAAACAACATTGCCATGATTTAAACAACATTGTTATGTTAGAAACAACACATCTGTATGTGGAAACTGTTCAAACAGATTTTTCCCTAATTCTTTGAAAAGGAAATTTACATCTTGTATTACTATCAAATGATATGACAAGTCTGTAGCAATATTTTGAAATGAAAGAAATTTTTTATAATGGTTTTTATTTCAAAATGTATGCACAAATATATATATTAACTCAAGTTGGCACATATATGTGTATGCACATAGACCTTCGTCTAAATACATACTCATACTTGTGAAATACTTATTTAGTTATTTGTTTAATTCATTCTTAATGAATACTGAATTATGATGAATGTAATCATGTGACATGTGTATGAATTGAATGGTTAATGTATTGAACAGATCCATTTGAATTATTCTGAATTTATTTAAGTTAAGGGAGTAAGTAGATTGAATTACTTTTCCATAGACTTGTGTGTACAAAATACTCTCTTTCTTTAGTAGAATAGCAACACCTAAGTAGACTAGAGCACCTCAGGGTAGATGCTCCTAGAGGGTGGATAGTTGGTAGGGAGTAAGCTTATGTTGTTTGAAAGTTACCTTCCAAGACGGGTGCTGAAATGGAGTACAAAGAGTATAGGTTTTTTCTTTATCCAAAACCTATTTTTTTTGTTGTAACTAATTTTTTATGAAGCAATTAGCCCATTATGTATGTATGAACTTTGTGATAACAGTCTATGCCATTCCTAGCATAGATCTTGCATTTTTCTAAATCATAGATAGAGATGCATGTTGATGTTTGGGAATACACTATATTCCACCTTGTAGATTGTTCTCTTGCTAAAATTTGCATGTAGGGTCGGGAATTCTTCAAGTAGGAAGAATTTCGGGGAAGCATAAGCTTCGTGGTTGGGCGGTAAAATGATTCAACCATGTTCTTGTCCATCGATGGAGGTGAGCGTCAAGAGGAAACCTTGGATTTTTTCATGATTATCATGGACTATGATGTAACCTTGATGCAAATTTATATATTGTATTAACTTTGTGGCCCTATGAGCCAAGTCAACTTGGATATTGTAATTGACATTTGGAAATGAATACATATTATTATGACTCTTATTTTAATTAGACATGTGTTGTTATGATTGAAAATAGTTTCTTAGTTATGTCTTTTTAAAATTAAATATTCATAACATGTCATTACAATAATGTAATTAAGTAATAATTAGAATGGGTTATTACATTTGGTATTAGAGCTTAGGGTTCAACTCTAGGCCTTTTGAGTCCACAATAGCCACGACTAGGGGATAGTTGATCCTTGACCAAATTGATTTGTCCTAAGGATTGACCAAACCTAGATTGAATGCAGGTATGGGAAGGTATAAGTCAATAAGAAAGAAAGGGAAGAATGTTAGGACCTCAAACAAGAAAGTTGTAGTTGAAGAAAACACCAAGACTAAGGTTCAACCTGAGATTCTCAACGATGAGACTCTAGCTCAAGCCCTCACTTGACTTAATTTGGAGAGGGGCAAGAAGATTGAGGAGTCGAAGCGAACTCCTAAGATTAAGAATCTTTCCACAATTAGAGATTGGCCCCTAGGGTGTGGACCAAACACACCCTTGCTAACTAAGGAGGAAAAAGAGAGCCTATGTGCTCAACCCTCCTCTTCTGAGAAAATTGATGTAAATTCTAACGAGGACCCAAAGGATTGTCCTCTCTCTAAGAATAAGAAAACTGACTAATGTAACAAGAAGCTTTTATAAATAAGGGCCTATTGACCCACACTTAATATAAATAAAGCAAGATGTTATTTTTGGTGTGTTCAAGTGAAGAACTCCAAAACATGTTTATAAATGTGTATGTCTTCCATGAATGAGTGATATATGTATGTGTATGTAGTGTATGTGAATAAGAACATTTACTAGTAGAACCCAGTGTTAAGTTACGGTAGACATGAAATGTGATGTTAGTAGGGTGTGAGTCGGTATGGTGACCACCAAGCAAGAGACGAGCAGTAGTGGGTCAAACAATGGACCAAACAAGAGGCTAGAACATATTCTAGAGATTTTGAATAGGCAAGAGGCTCATATGGACCACATAGGACATGAGGTTTGTGTGGCATGCGACGACCGAATTCATAGGAATGTGGAAGTCAATCAAGGAGAAGGCAGTCTCGGAGAAGGCCCTCAAGGTCGAATTAAGGAAGAACTAGGAAAGGATCTCAAAAGAATAGCACCGCCTAAGTTTGATGGTAAAGCCATCAGAGAAAGATCCGAGGCATGGATCATAGAGATGGAGAAATATTTTGGACTTCGTAACCTATTTGATTAGACTAAGGCTATGTAGGCTACATGTCATCTTTTAGAAGAAGCAGCTACTTGGTGGGATAATGAAAAGATCAAAAGGAATCTTCAACTTGGTGAGATTACTTAGGAGCTCTTCCTCCAATATTTTAGGAAGAGATGGTTATCACAACTCTTTTTCTACAAGAAGGTGATAGAATTCCGAAATATAACTTAGGGGAGCATGATTGTGACCCAATATTGGGAAAAGTTTACCAATTTACTAAAGTATGTGGCCCAATATCAAGGAGATGAATGTTTCTGTATCTGGAAGTTCATATTGGGATTTAGACCCCACATTGGAGCAGAAGTGGAAATGCATGATCCTCTCACCTTGAATGAAGTCTTCCTAAAGGCCACCAAACAGGAGTAGAAATTGCAACAGTTATCCAATTATCTCAATAATTCAAATCCTAAGTTGTGGTTTGGGAACAAGAAATTTTAGAAAGGAGATAAGAACCATCAGATCCGTAATCTCAAGAGGGGAAGTGATTCACAAGAGAATTAAAGGAAAATATGGGAATAGTGGAGAAAGCAAGAAGGAAAATAACAACAAAAACAAAGATGACCAAAAGTAGAAGGGCTTCAGAGAGGATAATCTAGGAGGTCGCAAAGGACCTCACGATGGGTACTATACTTGTGGAGATGATCATTATGCCTCTAATTTCCTGCATCGGTGAAAGTCATGAAGGGAAGGAAACTATCAGTAGTCTCAACATCATCAGATCCATGCTATAGTGGATAATAAGTAGGCAGAGTATTAGGCTTCACCAATACGATTGACGGGTAAGCTCTATGGCTGAATTGTCTCTATTTTAATTGATACCGGAGCTACTGAATGCTTCATAGACCCTAGAGTAATGTCCAAGATACCTATTAGACCTAGATACATGGAAAACTAATAGATAATCCAATATTGAAACCGAGCAGAGCAGAGGGTAGACACCTATGTCTTTTGTAGTGAGTTAGAGCTTTCAACCTTCCAAACCCAGGTCAACCTGTATGTGGCACCCTTAGGCTCATACGATGCAATTTTGGGGATAAATTGGTTAGTTGAGCATAAGTCTATAGTGAACTACAAGGATAAGGTAGTTAGTTTTCTAGATTATTATGGGAACCCAGTCGAGATTTATGGGATGCAAAGACAATTAGAACTTAGAAATATCTTTGCTATGTAGCTCAAAAAGGATTGTTGGAAGGGATGTGATATTTATGCTATGCATATTAGTAACCCTAACAACAAGGAATCGTATTTAGATGACTACCCTATTTTCAAGGAGTTCCAAGATGTATTTCCTAGTGAAGTCATGGAGTTACCTCTGAAACAAGAATTTGAATTCTCTATTGACCTTGTACCGGGAGCTGAGCCTTGATCCAAAGCACCTTATCAGATGACTACTACCGAAATCTATGAGTTGAAGGCACAGTTAATGGAATTGTTGAAAAAAGGGCTCATAAGACCTAATGTGTCTCCTTAGGGAGAAACAATTATCTTTGTGAAAAAGAAGGATGGAACCTTGTGTCTATGTATAGACTATTGGATGTTGAACAGGGTGACCATCAAGAATCGATGAGTTGTTTGACCAGATGAAGGAAGCGAAAGCATTCTCCAAAATTAATCTTAGGTTGGGATACCATCAGTTGAGAATAAAGGAAGAATATATTTTGAAGACTGCCTTTCGAACTTGGTATGGACATTACAAGTTCAGTGTGGTACCCTTTGGTTTGACCAATGCACCTATAGCTTTCATGAACCTCATGAATAGTGTGTTTAGAGATTGTTTGGATTACTTTGTTTTTATTTTAATTGATGAAATCCTAGTTTATTCAAAGTCTATTGAAGAGAATGATAGGAAATTGAGGATAGTTTTACAATGGCTGAGAGAGAAGAAACTCTTTGGGAAACTATCCAAATGCTCGTTTTATCAAGACAGGGTGCACTATCTAGGCCATATTATTTTATTCAAGGGAGTCTTTGTAGAACCTAAGAAGATCAAGGTGATTATGGAATGGAAAGTGCCTTAGAATGTGTCAGAAGTCTGTAGCTTCATGGGCCTCATAGGATATTATAGAAATTTTGTGCAAGGGTTCTCCCAGATTGTGTCTCCAATCACATCACTCCAAAGAAAAGGAACATGGTTTGAATGGACCGAGAAGTGTGAAAAGGCATTCCAACTCCTGAAGGAGAGGCTCATGATAGCACTAGTGCTGACCATCCTTGGTTGTAATGGAAGATTCATTGTAATCACAAATGCTTCAGGAGAGGGATTGGGAGTAGTACTAATACATGATGGACAAGTGGTAGCTCATGAATCAAGGAAGCTTAAACAACACGAGGTGAATTACACACCACATGAATTAGAGTTGACCACAATAGTTCATGCCTTGTAGATGTGGAGGCATTATCTCTTGGGAAATCCATTTGAGCCAAGATAGACCATTTAGGATTGATTGTGATACATTTTTACTCAGCCAAACCTTAATGCATGGTAGAGAAGGTGGTTGGAATTCCTTAGTGAGTATGACTTCAGAATTGAGTATATAAAGGGAAAATAGAACAGGGTGTCTGATGCTCTTAGTAGATGAAGACATCTGGTAGCCATGATCTCGACAAGGTCAAATTTGAGTCAGTAGGTGATACAACATTTTCAAGGGGATGGGCACTACGAAAGAGTGAAGATCGCCCTAGTAGAGAATCCATTAGATCATTGGTTTAATGGGTATGAGATCAAATTGGATGGCATTCTAAGATACTAGAGAAGAATGCACATTCTAAACTCTGGAAAGCTGAGGAAGTTGGTTCAAGAAGAGATCCATAATGCACCTTATTCAGGACACCTCGAAGTATCCTGAATGATCACAAAATAAAAAACTCTATGCTTTTGGCCTAAACTCAAGAAGGATGTAGTGGAGTACGTAGCCAGATGCTTAGAGTGTCAGCGAGTCAAGGCTGAACGTGCACATCCAGTAGAGCTATTTTATCCTCATGACATACCTGAGTATAAATGATAGGTGATCAGTATGGACTTCATATAGGGGTTACCTTTGAGAATGAATCAACATGATGTTATCTTGGTTGTGATCAATAAGTTGACCAAGGTGGCACATTTCATCCCAAGAAACCTTAAGGATGGATTGTTTATCCTGGATAAGAATTTTTTTTGAGATCTTCTGCTTACATGGAGTGCCATAGAATATCATTTATGATAGAGACACCCGAATGGCCTTAAGATTTTGGAAGACCCTAAATGTCGCATTGGGAACGAAGTTAAATTTTAGCTTGACTTATCATCCTCAGACCGACAGGAAGAGAGAGAGGGTGAATCAAGTAGTCGAAGACCTCCTCTAAATGTATTGCATGGACCAACAATATAAGTGGGAAGAATACTTACCATTGGTAGAGTTTACTTACAATAAATCTTATCACACATCTCTTGGCATGACACTGTTTGCTCTTTATAGGAAAAAGTGTCGAACACCCATCAGTTGGGATAGATTGGAAGACATGATCATAGTAGGACCTAAAATGATTAAGGAGATGGAAGAACAAATGAGATTTATTAAGAGCAGACTGAAGGAGGTGACAAATCGATATAAGAATTATGCCAACAAGAATAAAAGTCTTAGACAGTTTGCGGTAGGGGATAAAGTCTTCTTAAGAGTCAGGCCTCATAAAAGTTCCATTGACTTTAGAAAGTCTTCCAAGTTAGCCTCAAGATATGTGCGTCCATTTGAGGTCTTGGAAGTGATGAACCCAATTACTTATAGACTTTCTCTACCACCTGCTCTGGCTCAACTTCATAATGTGTTTCATGTCTCTTTTCTTAAGCCATATCATCCTGATGTAGCTCATGTGCTTGATTGGAAATTCTTGAAGGTACATGACCTAGGAGTGGTGACAGTGGAGCCCACTAGAATCCTGGATAGACACAACGTTAAGTTTTATAGTAGAGACATTCCTTAGTTTAAGGTCCAATGGGACTAGTATTTAGAAGACAATGCTACTTGGGAGGATGCAGAAGAAATAGAACACTCCTTCCCACATTTTCTATCTTAGAAAGTGACTTTCAATGATTTTGTTTGAAATTTTTGGATTGAATATTATAATTTTTTAGCTTGGAAACAATATGATATGATGTTGAAATAGAAATATATGCTTAAATTTTGATTAAATAGATGTTAGGATGATGTCTCTTCCAAGAGGGGAAGGATGTCATAACCTAATTTTTATTGCATTTAAATTATGGTATGATAAATTGAATTATTGAGGAAATTCAATATGTTGAACAAAAAAATTGATCTTTTTGAAATGTTTGAAAAGAATTGACAATGTGATCTTATGAACTATCTTGTACTTTACCACGATTGAACATTACTGATGAACTGTGTAAGTGCAAGTGTGTGCACATGTAGGATAACAGGTTGAAGGACAAGAACACAGTTGAAGTAGGATCATTTAGCTAGATTGAATGATAAGCTTGATGGAATCTACACACACACACCACAAAACAACATGATAGATTGCATTTAAACTTTCATATAGAAAATTATATTGACTTGATTCAAAATGATTCAATGTTTGAAAAGAATAGGCTTGCGAAATGTTATACATGTGACTTCTTATTCAATTGTTTATTCTAATCATATGTTTTCAAAATTAAAAAGAGAATGATAGCATGATTAAAAATATTTGTATGTAATTAAAAATGCATGCTTGAAGGATAAGAAAACTACTTCTTTTGTGTAGACATGTAAAATATACTGATTGACATTATGCATTTGATCCTGACTACTAACACTGTTTCATCCTGAATCATCCCTCGGTCTAACCATTTAATCAAAACTCCTTATCTGATTAAATTAATCAATATTCTTCTCTTAATTGAATAAATCATTTTATCTAATTAATTCAATCTCTTTTGTTAATTAAATCAATCCATCTGATCTAATTATCCCTATTTAATTAAATAATTAATTTTATTTGATTAAATCTCTAAAGTCTATCCATTAAATTAAATAAATTAAAACCTTATTTGATTTAATCTAACACCATCTCTCTCAATTAAATAAATAAAAAATCTTTATTTAATTAGTCTCTTATCATATTCCTCTCTTATTTGATTTAAATAAATCCATAGATTTGAGTCAAATAGGTCACATCATCTAATCTACTATTAAATTAATTAACCCTTGATTAATTTAATCTCTAATCATGTCCCATCCTCTAGGTTTTGCAAGTTGCACATGAAAATAGATTTAATTCATTTATTAAATCTCTATTTTCCTCACAAGGCATCTTTTGGAATATTCTCTAAATTTGAATTCAAAACTTCCAAGTAAACATGTACATCCAACAAGGCAATAACTTCATCTTACATGTCCTTTGCCTTGAGCCAAGTGGAATTTATTGCAATTTCCCTTCCCTCTTGCAAGTCATTTCAACAAATTTGAAATTCAGAAATGTGCATTTATTGGCACAATTCTCAAATCTTTCACATCCTCCATCCACTCATAGATTGACAAGTGGCACCTTTCCATTGGTTGAATGTTAGTCCCACATTGCTTAAATTTGGACATTCATCCATCTTGGCATTCTATAAATAAGAGGCTAATCTCCGCATTTGATCATCCACAAATTATGCAAAGTTATTATGCTAAAATATTTAGCCATTTTCATCCATCACCATTGAGTTCTTAGCTAGGTTTTTGTAGATTTTGGCTTGGATCTCTCATCTTTTCATCAACAAAGTGGATCAATCATCATCAAAATATAAAGCTTGCATCTTAGGAATTGGGAAAGGGCCAATTTTCACATCAAATTGGCACCAATTCCCCCATGGGATCAAGAGTTTGCTTACTTAATTAGGATTCAATCTTGGTTTTGTCATTTCTATTGTGTTCTTCTTTATTTTCTTCCTAATTTGAGTTTTGTAAATGGATTTCATGGGGAATCCTTGTTCATGCTTGCAATTGATTAACTAATGTGTTTATTCATTGTGTTTTGCAAGTATTCGGATTGGGGTTCACACATTTGGCACTAGAAGGAGGGCTGGATATCATTCTTTATCACTTTTCTCACAAATTTCCGCATTTTTGTTCATACATAGGAAAATTCCAACACTGAGAGCTCAGCACCGCTATTTTGGCACCGCTGACCCTTCAACATCGCTATAAAGCACCGTGGGAAACTCAAAGTGCGACACTGGACTCTTTGCACCTAAAAAATTTGAATTTTTAACTTCGCCGCTTGACTGTTTGACTGGGAGGAATTTTCAAAAAAACCAAACTGCGATGCTGGGCAAAACTGTGACATAGTTGAGTTCTCTGTCCTGACACAGAGCGACACTGACTGGTAAGTGGTGTTGTAGGAGCACCGCTTGGAAATCAAATTGTGACGCAGTCACGAGTTGTGCTGCTGGGAGGGAGTAAAAAGTTGAAATTAAATCTTAGCATGTGCTTTTTGATTAATGATCAATTTGTCTTTTGTTTTCTGCTTTTTAATCTCTGTATTTTCCAGAATCTGACTGGTTTTCTCCTTTGTAGGTTGAAAGTCGAAAACGAGGAAAGGAGAAGCATGATAAGGATATCTTACAAATTCAAAGTGTTTTAAAACACTTTAGTGTTTGTTTAACACTTCTTCAAGAAATTGTTATCTTTTCTTTCTTAGAACACTAATGTCATTTGGGTTTAAAAAAGAATATTTTCAATTTCTTCTTGCAAAGGCTAAAATGAACATTAGGAATGCAACTTACTAGATTTTGTTTCTTTGGTTAAAAAATTAACAAAATATCTCTCACTTGTCTTTTGGTGCTTAAAAAGAACTCACATTTTGCTTTGTGGATTTAAAAAAGAACAAGTGCAACTTTGTTTTTGTGAAGGCTTACTTAAAGTAAATTCATTGAAAAAGGATGTATGCGCTTCTCTCGCGATTTATAGTGATCTTGAGAATCAAAAGGCCTTTTTCATGATTTTAGGTTGAGACAAAGCAATCACCTCCACACTTCGATTTGGGTTTTAAAATTGAACAAAATCTTGTGTGAGTGTGAGTGGGGGAATTATTGTGTACATTATCTCTCTTTGTTTCCAACAAAGATTGATCGAGTTACGGATATTGTTTCTACTAGCTTTTGTTTATCCTAGAGGGCCTGCCTTGGGGAAAAAGTACTCACCCAAGGGAACAACTCAACTGGTAACACTCTAAAGCCAAGAGTATTTCCAACTGGGATATAAATGTGGGTATTGGAGTAAATGCCAATATCACACGGTTGATTCCGAAAAGATGGATCCAAAAGGGGACTTTTGTCGTATGGGTCAATCTCCACGAATGGAAAGTCCTTATTAAAACCCATGTGCTAGAATTTTCCAAAATCCTTTAATCTATTTGTTGGTGCAAGAATGGTCGTTCTAAAGCCACCCCACACTTTTATGGTCTTTTAGTAGAAATGGAAAGCATGCCATGGGAGTTTCATGGGTGTTGATGCTTGGCTGCCTCGTATAAGTGAGTGCCGTGGAGGGGAGCTAGTGGGGTCAAGCATCTAACCATTTGCTAAAGATAAGCATAGCTAGACTTTTCCAAGTGGGAATCCAACAAATATTGTCTTACACATCCATAGGGTTGTAATTGGTTTCAAAATACTTTGCTTGTGAAAAAAAACCTCAGAAAAAAACACTTAATATCATCATCCAAATTTCAAACCCTTGTGAAGACAAATACAATTGACTCGATCCATATGTTATTGCTTGCCCTTGGGATTCACATCCTTAGAGGTTTCTAAACATTGGATCACATCTTGATTTGTCTACTAAAGTAAACAATAGGTAAACCCTTGCCTTGAGTTCATCAAAATTCCACATAACATACTTTGTGGGATGTGAAGAAATCAAGACATTGGACATTTAGTTTGGAAAACCTAATCAAAGAAAGTGTTTGTGGTAAAATAAAGCCATTAAAAAAAGCTAGTCAAAATGAACTTTCATGTGTGTTGAAGCCTCACGATTCTCAAGAAGTTCAAAACAAAAATCCTTGGTTCAAAATCCGAAAATGCATGTTCAAATTGGATCATTCTTTGGTTACAAAGGTCTCTAGGAAGCATTTGCATGCTCTTCAATACCTAGGTCTAGGCAAACAAAGTGTCTTTTTTAGGTTCATCTTAGGATCAAAGAAAATCAAAATCCTTTTCATCCATCCTTCAAAACATCAAAACAAATTCATCTCACCATCACCTTTTGGAAAATCTTGAAACCATCCTTAAATGCTAGGCTTTTTGGAAAAATCAAAATCATCAAAATCATTTTGACTAAAATCCTTGAAAACTTTATCAAAATCACCTTTGGCTAGGTATGTGTAGATGCATCCTTTTGCATATGCTTAGTCAAAGTTATCAAAATCATCTTGTTTAGCTTAGTATATGTAGATGAATCCTTCTTCATATGCTTAGTGAAACTATCATCTTTTTTGAATAGGTGTGGGTAGATGCATCCTTCTCCCTACACATATTCAAATTATCATCCATTGAAAAAATCTATCCCTTAGATAATCATCCAACATCTTAGGGTCTATTTCATTCAAAATCAAAAGCAAATCAAAATCAAAATCAAGGACAATCCCAAAAGGAAAATGAAATCAAATAAAAAATCTGAAACATATCCGAAAGTCCTAAAATCCTAGTATCTCCTTCAAGATTTATCAAAAGACAAAAAATTCACATCATCCATCCCTCACATCATCATATCATCACCTTTTGATCCTTAAGGTATCCTAAAACTTTCTACTTTGGGAAAAAAATAAAGATCAATCCAAAGAATCAAGAGATTTATCTCCCATATTCTTGAAAATTGATCCTCGTTTTATGGTTCAAACTAGATCTCAATACAAGAAGAGCATGGAAGCCAACAAAGAAACACCCACTTCAAGTGATCTTAGCCAAACAAACGTTGAAATGAAACCCGCCGAATCAAGCAATCCTTTGACCATCTCATCATCGCAAAATCCGCAAGAGGAAAACCAAGGAGAAGATCTTACCTTTAGAATGTCTCATGACAAAATGATTGAAATGCTTCAAAATCCGGAAAACCATAAAATCATTAACATCATGATGAGGCTTAACCCTTCATTATACATGCTTGAACTAGCAAAACAAGGGGCCAAGTTACCTTCGGATTTCGATGTGAGTACTATAGTGGAGACATCTTTTCCTCCAATCTCATCCACCATTCCCATCTCATCTACACCCCCATCCGAAAGCATCAAACAAAACATTCCGCAGATCATGACATCATTTCCTCCAACCCAACCCAATGTTAATAAGGGAAATGCATTTCTCAATGCTATTCAAACACACCCCCTTGTTAATAATCAAAACTTGGATGCAAATACCATCTTGGAACAAAACATACTCGAAAACCCATTACATAAGAATGTTCCTCTCACTTTCCATCATGATCCATCATCATCATTTTTTCACGCAACACCTCAAACTTCTCTCCTCACAAATTTGCAAGAGGAGGGAGATATGTTCGGACTAGGGGGCATATTCGACACCACAACATTCTCGCAAGAACTCACACCCCTCACATTTCCACCTCTTCCACCATTTCCATCATCATCCACACCACTCCTTGGGTTAGGGCTTCTTCCTCTACCAAGTATCAACCAAACCAATATCCCAAATACCAATCAAAGCATTATGCCAAATACTCAGAACTTGTTGTCAACATCGCAACAACAGATGACAAACACACAAGAAATTGCAACATCATCAAACACCCCTCTAACATCACAAAGCATGGTCTCCCAAGGACCAACCACATCAACAGCACCATCCATCACTCAAAACACCAACATGACATCCCCACTCACCACCTTCACAAATTCCATCCCGAATCCACCACCACCCCCACCACCACTAACTTCCACCACATCAAGCTAATACAACGTGACATTGCGAGCTGCTTTTCAAAGAGGATTCTAACAAGTGCAGAGACAAAAAGTTGTACAACTAGTTGCTCAACAAGCCGCTCAAGCTGCCCAAGTAGCCTAAGCCGTATTACAAGCGTAACAAGCCCAAGCATTATTGCAACAACAACAAGAAGTTGCTCAAGCTGCGCAAGCCGCCCAAGCAGCCCAAGCCGCATTGCAAGCACAAAAGGCTGGTCAAGCACAAACTCTATTACAACAACAAGCGACACAAGCACAAGCCCAAGCACAAGCTCAAGCTCAGGAAAACACCCAATATCAAGCACAACAAGCACAAGCATAGGCACAACTTCTTGCACAAAAACAAGCCACACAAATGCAAGCATATCAACAAGCAATAAAGCAATATCAAGAGTAGCAAGAAGTAGCCCAATTGGCAGCCCAACAACAAGTGTTGTTAGAACAACAAGCATTGTTAGAACAACAACAAGCACAACAACGAGCATTGTTGGAACAACAAAAAAGTGCAATGACAAGCACAACAAGAAGCAATCTTAGAGCAACAACAACAAGAACAACAACAAGCGTTGTTCATACAACAACAGGTGCAGGCATATCTAGCTTGGCATAATGTGCACATCCCATAAAAAAAAACACCAACCAACCCACCCATCCAACCCACAATCGAAAATCCTCAAAACACCTTCATCCCACCCCCTGATCCACAAAATGACGTAACGACACAAATCAGGTTGCTCTCACAACAAGTGCTCGATCTTCAATCAGGGTGAACAACCAAAACACCAAGCAACTTGTGTCCCTATCCATTTGATAGGAGCCTAATAATGAAACCATTCCCCAAGGGATTTGAGATCCCCAAATTTGACAAATATCGAGGGATGGGAAACCCTGAAGATCACATCAGGGAATTCCAGGTTCATTGCATGGAATTCGCATACGACGATACTTATCTGATGCGGCTATTTCCTAGAAGTTTGGTAGGCCACGCTATGGAATGGTTCTCTTGTCTACTTTCAGGCATTAGAAAATTTCAAGAAATCATAGGCACATTCATTAAGAACTACGCATGTAACATTGCAATGGATGTTAGTCTAGAAGAACTCTCAGCTCTGAAATAGGGTAAGGGTGAATCATTCGCTTCATTCTTACAATGATGGTGATCCAAGGCCAATTAGAGCAAGTGGACCATTCCCGAAGAATAAAATTTTTGGACCATCATATCTAACCTTGACGGCCTCTTGGCATTCCATCTCAAGGTTCATGACATCACCAAATATGATCAGTTGATCCCCAAGGCGCTTAGTATCGAAAGAGCCCTTATGACTCAACCCGCGGGGTCAACTTCACACCCCGAACAACAAAACAACCGCCCACCATCCAATTACAATGATAAACCTCACACGTGGGAAAGAAACAAAAACGTCACTAATGATGGTGTCGTCAATGCCAAGGTGGTCATTAGTGCCCCTCACCAAAATACACTCGCACCAAAAATCCAAATCCAACACCAAAACAATCATCATGCAACACAACAACCAAACCATAATCCAATAATCAACAATCTCAATGATCAAAGGGGACCACCCCAACGCAACAAGACGTATCCCAAACGAAAATACACTACTTTGGGGGAGCCACTCGAAGTCATCATGAAAAAGCTAATAGATGAAAAAATCATCAAGGCTCTTACCTTCGAGAATTACCAAGAACTGGATGTAAAATCTCCTTGGTATAATGAGAACCAACTTTGCAAATTCCATAAAATCAAAGGCAATACCACAAATAGTTGCATGAGATTGAAAAACATCGTTCAAGATCTCATTGATAAAAGAATTATAAACGTGGAACAACCTACAGGAAATCAAGATCTTAAGATATATACGAATTCGATGACGAATCATGGCAACAAAGGGAATAACAATGACAAAGGGAAAGGCACCCACTCAAATGTAAATCATGTGTATGAAACAATCGTCACCTCCCTAGATGAAAGCTGCATGGTCATCACCATGAAAGGCGCCCATGCCGAAGATTGTGGAGTCACCACAAGAGGTGGCAAAGTTACCATTGCAGGATCATCCCAGCCAAACAAAGTTCCTGCATCTAGATCCGTTCCTAATGGCTACAATGTCTTAGACCAACTCAAGAGAATGCCAACACAAATCTCCATCATGGAGTTATGAAAAATATCATCTTCCCATAAGAAAATTCTTGAAGAAGCATTGGCCTCATCCACTGTCCCCGCAGATCTTGATGCGAAACAATTCCAAGCTATGGTCAAAAATATCATTATGCCGAATATCCTCATATTCTCTGACCAAGATTTCCCCGCTCAACCATCCCACAACCGTGTGCTCCACTTAGAAGCTATAGTGCATAAAAGAAAAATCAAAAGGTTTTTGGTGGATGGAGGTGCAAGCTTGAATATATGTTCTCTCAGCCTCATCAAGCAATTGAAAATATTAGAAGATTCTATTGACAAAGGAAAGGGTATCACAATAAGAGCATATGATGATCAAGAAAGAGTGTCTCAAGGAATGATCAAGCTCCCTATTCAAGTAGGGACTACCATCATGGAAACCATTTGTTAGGTCTTGGACCTCGACCTGCCATATAATATCCTCCTAGGATGCCCATGGATTCATGTGATGAAAGCAATAGCATCAAATTTCCACCAATGTGTGAAATTCACACATAACGGAAAAGAAGTTACTATCCATGGAGATCCTGAACCCTTCTCCTATTGCAAAAATCTTGAAGCAAAGTATTACAAAATCCCCCAAGTACCAAAAAATAATGAGGGCCCATCCAAACCATACATCGATCCCGCCACTCTCGCATCCACTTCTGCGACAGAGACACCCACCATCCCCACCATCTCTGACATCAAGGTCATCATCCAGGATAATGGCTATGGCAACTACAAGCTCCCTAATAATGCTTTTGTGGTAGGAGAATTACTGCAGTCTTCTAGATCACGGGGACGACCGCAAATAAATGAAGCCTCCACATCCCGAACGTCTCCTGAAAACTATCCCAAATTCACAAGCCGGGGAGACCTTGGCCGAGAAGTTATTGAGGCAGATCCATCTCACATGCTATATGAAGATGAAAGAATAGTAGCGGACTTACCAATGGATGATAGAAGCAAGGGTCTACAAATGATGCTCGCAATGGGCTATGACAGAAACCAAAGACTTGGACAAAACGACAATGGGCTCATAATACCTATCATGCCAGAGACGCGACCGATAAAAAATCTTGGCCTTGGATGTACCCCTCTGAGTATAACCATACGAGGGCGAAGTCCTCCAGTTAGAATGGTTAATAGTCCTCCTCAACCAACCCCAATAGAACTACGCTTACCAGTGTCTACAGGTAGAGTCATAGATAACTTTACATTTGATATAATCGGCATCTATAGTAGTAGCAATGTTGAGGATCACCTGACTAACTTACCTAGGCTATTTGAGGATACCACTCTTTGCATGATTAGCACACTATCTTTTGAAACAGACCATCAAAATCATGAGATCCACCTAGTATATCCCCAACTCATCGACTACGACCAATGAGGACCACTAGTTCTTGATACATTCAAAAATGATGAGGTGCTCTCAGAATTCATGGGATTGTGGGATAACATTCCAGATGGGGACCATAAAGCAGGGTTCATAATAGAGTTGGACACACATGCCTATTATGGGGAAACGATTGAATCCTTCAGTTGCAAAAGCAAGAAATTAAGAATAATATCCAAGTCCTTGAGTGAAAACCACACAGTGGCACTCTCTGACCAGAAAAAAGTAAAAAGAAAGGACATATCCAACGGTGAAAACCTCTCTGAGGCACTCGAGGATGGGGGATTCAATCTTCCTTTAAGAGCTATTCATTAGGAAAAGTCAGCAGTCTTGGCAGAAAAATGCAATCCGGTCAACCTAGGAACAGAGGAGACCCCACATATCATGTTCTATGTGGAATCACTACTATCAGAAGAGCAAGAGCTCCTAGTGACATTCCTAAGAGAAAGACAAATAAACTTCGCATGGAGTTATGCTGACATTCCAGGATTTGATCTAGATACCGTGCTTCACCACTTAGCAGTGTATCCAGAAGCAAAGCTTGTCAAACAAAAGCTTTGAAAAATGCACCCTTAGATCACCCTATTAGTCAAAATGGATTTAAAAAAGCTATTAGATGCAGGATTCATCCGACCGATAGATTATCTAGAATGGGTGTCAAACTTGGTACCTGTTTCAAAACCTGATGGGAACATCAAAATCTGCACAGACTTCAGAGACTTGAATAAGGCATGTCCAAAAGATGACTTCCTGCTTCCCAACATCGATATGATTGTAGATATGATAGCTGGACATGAAATGTTGTCACTAATGGATGGATTCTCAAGGTACAATCAGATCATGTTAGCTAAAGAGGACCAACATAAAACAACTTTCACTTGTCCATGGGGGACATACTATTGGAACATGATGCCATTCGGATTAAAGAATGTAGGAGCAACATATCAAAGGGCTATGACATTGATATTCCACAACATGATTCATAAGACGGTCGAAGACTATGTTGATGATATCCTAGCCAAATCAAGAAAGAGAAAAGATCACATAGCAACCCTAAGTGCCATCTTTGACAGACTAGAGGAGTACAAGGTCAGATTAAACCCAAAGAAGTGTGTCTTCGGCGTATAATCAGGAAAGATCCTAGGATATATAGTGTTAATGAGGGGCATCAAGGTGGACCCAGCAAAAGTAAAAGCAATCCTCAAGATGGAGGCACCAAAAACATTAAAGCAGCTAAGAGGTCTCCAATCCATTCGTAGATTCATAGCACAGTTGGTGGACAAACATAACCCATACTCCCACCTACTCCACAAGGGAGTAGCATACAAATGGGATACCAAGTGTGAAGAGGCATTTAACAAAATCAAAGAATATCTACTAGCACCACCAGTCTTAATGCCACCCATTCCAAAGAAACCATTGATCTTATACGTGTTAGCAACAACAACAGCCCTTGGAGCTCTTCTAGCCTAACTTTACAAAAATGGAACGGAAAGGGCTATATATTACATCAGCAAGATAATGGTTGGTCATGAGATAAACTATTCATTCATCGAGAAAGCATGCCTCATAGTAGTGTTTACATCACAAAAATTCAGACATTACATGTTGGCACATAAAATAAAACTCATTGCCAAAATTGATCCTCTCAAATATCTACTATCAGAGGCAATGCTCACAAGAAGAATGGAAAAATGGGTGATGATACTGTCAGAATATGACATCGAATATGTGGAGAAGAAAGCAATCAAGGGCCAAGTCATCGCTGACCAATTAGTAGAAGCACCAATCTATTCAGAGAACCCTCTCGTCTCAGAGTTTCTAGATGAATCCATTTTTAATCTCAACATAGCGAACCACTAGAAACTATAATTCGATGGCTCATACACGCAGCATGGATCACGAGCTGGTGTTTTCTTTATCACACCACAAAGGGATTGCATACCAAGGTCCTACAAACTGGAATTTCCTTGCACCAATAACATTGTGGAATACGAGGCTTTGACCATAGGTCTCAGAATAGCAGTGCAATGGAACATCATAGCACTCAAAGTATACAGAGACTCCCAATTGATCATATATCAAGTGAACGATGAATACCAGAACAAGGAGGACAAGCTCACTCCATACAAGAAATTGGTGGAGACTCTCAAAGAATCCTTCATCGAAATAACATTTGAACAGATTCCTAGAACCAACAACAGAGCAACAGATGCCATGGCAACAATTGGATCCTTGGTCGACATCGCCCACAACATTCCAAAGTATGAATTCCTAATTGAGCAGCTTCGCGTGCATGCATTCGAGGTACCAAAATCAGAATATGTGTGCGAAATCGTTGGTCTTGGCGATCCTTGGTATCATGACATTTACACATACCTTCGTATAAGAGTCATACCTGCTAACCTACCTTCAAACCTATAACAAACTTTTGTAAAAAAGGCATCTAGATTCATCATCCTAGGAGATGCCCTATATCGTAGGAGCATAGAAGGAACCCTACTACGCTGCTTAAACACTGAGGAGGAATTAACCACTCTAATTGAAGTACATAACAATATCTGTGGTTCGCACTCGAGTGGAATGACCATAGCCAAGAAACTGCTGAGGATGGGGTATTACTGGCCCACAATGGAAAGAGAAGCACATGATCATGCTAGAAAGTGTCTACAATGTCAGCAACACGGGGACCTCATCCATGCTCCAGCTCAACAACTTCATCCTATTGTCACACCATGGCCCTTTTCGCAGTGGGGACTTGATCTCATTGGAAAAATCACACCCACTTCATCTAACATCCATAAATTCATCATAACCGCAACAAAATACTTTTAAGTGGGTGGAAGCCATACCCATGATGTACATAACTGGGAAGCAGATTTCTAAGTTCATCCTGAATTACCTCATTTTCCACTATGGTGTTCCACAAGCCATTATCTCAGATAATGGGACACCATTCTAAAATCAGGAGGTCCGTTACTTATGCGAGAAATTCAAGATCCAGCATCGCTTCTCCACTCCATACTATCCCCAAGGAAATGGCCAAGCAGAAGCTACAAACAAAACCATTCTGAAAATCCTCAAGAAAACAGTCAATGATGTAGGTCGTGATTGGTATTTATAGCTTAATCTCTCCCTCTGGGCCTATCGAACCAGCATCCACACACCCACCAGTGTCACCCCCTTCTCCATGGTCTACAGATCAGAAGCGGTACTCCCCATTGAGATCGAGCTCTCATCACTCAGGATATCACTACAAAACCTCATCACAGATGAAGAGTACTGAGTGTCAAGATTGAATGAAATGGCGCTACTAGATGAGTGATGAATATATGCTTTGAATCATTTGCAAGTCTATCAGAATAGACTCAAAATGAGCTACAATAAGAAAATCAGAAGCAGGACGTTCCAAGTCAGAGAACTGGTATTAAAGGAGAATCAAAAGAATGTCCCAAACTCAAGCAGTAAAGAAAAATTTGAACCCAATTGGCTGGGACATTTCGTTATCACAGCAAGTTACAAGTCAGGGGCATATCAGTTATCAACACCCAAAGGGGAACCTCTGCAAGAGCCCATGAATAGCTCTCATGTCAAAAAGTTTTATGCCTAAAATCTTTCAAGGTATAGAACCAAAAAATCCAAAAAATCAGAAAAAGTCTTGAAAAAATGGTTACTTCGGCGAAAACCTGACAAACAGGCGTCTTGGTGACATCAAAAAAATAAAAAAAGCAAAAAATCCAAAAAAATCAGAAAAAGGATAAAAAATAGTAAAGAGAAAAAATCGTCCTCTAGTGAAAACCACTTCCGTGGCACTTTGGGTAGGTACCTTGGTGAAAACCTGGCAAACAGGCGCCTTGTGTAAATAAGCACTTTCCATCCACCAGGATCTTTATAGCTTATTCTGCATCATCCATCCATTATTCTTCCATCATCCATCGCATCCAGATCTCCACCCATCATTCATCCACCCGTATCCGCATCATATCTTGGTCCTATTTTCATATCATGATCCCTCCTAGTACTACTCGGCCCATCCTCAAGGTCAGTTTGTCCTACCTTTATCAGAGTAGTCTATTGCATCACGTTGGGGGCATGTTCTTATTGGATCAGATTCATGTATATCCTTAAAATCCTCAAATCAAAAAATCCCAAAACATCCTCAAATCAAAAAATCCCAAAACATCATAAAATCAAAAAATCCCAAAACATCCTAAAATCAAAAAATCCCAAAACATCCTCAAATCAAAAAATCCCAAAACATCATCAAATCAAAAAATCCCAAAACATCATCAAAAAATCAAAAAATCCCAAAACATCATCAAAATCAAAAAATCCCAAAACATCAAAAAATCAAAAAATCCAAAAACATTCAAAACAAATCAAAAGCCAAAAACAGGGTCATCTTGTCAAACTACATCGTCTCTGAGCTTGAATGTAGGCAAGGTTGATCTTTGATCATCCCCCGAGACATTTAGGTCAGTCCTATAGGGTCTGTCATAATAAACTGACATATCATCATGTATATCATCATTTGTAAATCAGTCAAGCCGTTAGTTGAACTGCGTGGTCTCTACGTCTATAACATAGGCAAGGCTAATCTGTTGATTAGCCCCCGAGGCCCCTAGGATAGGTCGTTAGGTTAGTCTCTTGGTCAGAATCTCAGAAAATCCCAAAACATTGGAAAATAAAAAAATCAAAACATTTGAAAATCTTGAAAAATACCAAAACAACCTCATGACATTTTAAAATGTCAAAAACATCCAAATATTTGAAAAGATCCATCCATCTCATCTCGCTTGCACCCGCAATAAACATCATTCATAATAAATGATCGTCATCCTCAAATCTTTGGTAAGACAATCATAAACAAGTCTAGCAAGTCGAAACTGAAAACTCTAAACATTAAGTCTTAGGTCTAAGTCAGTGCATAAACAAGTTGGTCATCTCTTCGCATTGATAACTCATCATCCAAAATCAGTCCCATATCAATCATCTCTTAGAAAGCTTTGGATAAATGAAATGACATGCCACCATCCACTAACATGTCCTAGGATGAATCCTTCCTACAATGGACATTATATTTTGGCAATAAGTTTCGGTTCTTATCCTTAGAAAACACATTTCCTTTGGTTAGCGGTATTGAAGAGCATTAGCTTGTTTGAGTACTTTGTCTTTATCTTTTGACTTATCTTATTGCGCTCATTCCAAGGACTTCTCAATGATATCCAAACAAGAGGATTTAGAGAAATAGGACTGGGGCAACGATCATTATCTTTTGTTTGCTATGCTTGTTGGACATTCTTACAATATAACCTTGGCGAATACTTGCTTTGTTAGGTATGTATGGAGGAGGTTTTGGACAACTTGTTGACTATTGCATTGATAGGTTTACCTTTCTGTGTTTTGGTCCGAGGTGTTTGAAATCTCTAAATTACATCCTAGCAAGGTTTCCGTATGCAGGTGTGAACAAGGATACTCCTATCTGCTTGTCAAGTCAAATTCCATCACACTGGGTACAACACCATCCTAGTTTTCTATACTTTGATGCATCATACCACATGTGTTATCAAAAATAAGAAAATTTGGCCCTTTGAAAATCCCAATTCCTTGACAAGTAATCATCATCATCATCATTTGCATTTGCATCATCTTGTGTCTTGTTGAAATGAATTCTTCTCTTCTTGCTCACCTCACTAACAAGGTACTATGACAGTTGATCATCATTACCATCATTGTCATCGATCCTGCATCCACAAACCATTACCATATTGCATAAGCATATCATATAGGAAACACATGTATTGCATTTCAATCATTATATAAATAGGTTATCATAGGTATTCTTCATAGATAGGTGCATCCATTTCATCGCATTTCATCCATTACATTGCATCGCATTGCATTATACCAATCATTGCATAAACATTCATTTGCATTTCATTATCACATACTACATAATCATAAACAAAAGGTACATAGGCATTATAAGATAACTCATCACATACATACTAGCATAACATCATAAAGTCATCTCATGCATTAAGTCCATTTTTCATAAAACATTATCATATCATTACATATAGTACATCATATTAAATGCATCACATACATTACATCATCATTTAATATGTTTAGGATAATGACATTTGTTATTCTAAGCATCTTAAAAAACCATCTCATTTGCATTACACCATCTCATTTGCATTACACCATCTCATTTGTAGCATATCACGACCATCGCATTACATCATCCATGTCATCTCATATATAGTGTCATAAATCATTCATTCCACATAAGCATAAATAATTCATTACATGCAAAACATACATCCATCCATAATTTGTTCATATATAAGAATAATTCACATAACATTTCGTGTATATACCATATCATTTTGCATATTACATTCCATATCACATATCACATCACCATTTACATTAACATAAATAGATAATCATATAGACAACATAATTACGCATCACATAAATCACATTTGCATATCATAGGTCAACATAATATAGATCTGTTAGTCATAAGCACTGCATAAGAAATAAATGCATCCATAAAAGCATCATTGCACAAACATATAGAAGTAAAATCATCCATGCATAAATAAAGGGGTACACATCACATCATATCAAAATCATCATCGTCTCATATATATATATCATCAATAACACAACTGTCATAGTACAAGGAAATAAATTGGATCACTGTACATGTATGTCAATCAGTACAAAAGGCCCATCAGGCTATCAAAAATGAGCCCATAAGGCACAAAAAGTATCGTATCATCTGGATCAGGCTCTGTCCCTGTGAATGCTGCCCTCACCTCTGTCACCATGACCCTCTGCTGGTCTATGGTTGGCCCACTCTGAGTACTCTGGGACCTGCTTTGCTCTGGGTATGACCTCATGATAATACCTCTGATAGTACTCAGCCTCTCGGACGACATCCCTGTAGGATCGAACTGACACTATACCTTGGGAGGAGGAGGCTATCATGCTCTCTAGCTGCTGTCTCCTGCCTAGCTCTATGGTTGCCTGTAGCTCTACTGCCTATCTCTGCTATACGACTTGATCCCTCTCAGCCTTGAGCTGATCTCTCTCGGCCCTCACCTGATCTCTCTTAGCTTTCACAGCCTGGACTTGAGCCTGTAACTGCACAATCAGTGCATGCTGAGGATCTGTCTGTCCGGCTGGCTGTACCTATGGCTGCACCCGAGGTTGATCCTCGCCTCGCGGTGGTACACCTGGTGGCTCTTGTTGCTGGTCCTGCATATGCACACTCTTTGCTCTGGCTGGACTGGAGGCATGACCGGCTGATCCTATTGGGCATCCCCCCTCCGGCCTTGTCCTCCCACTTTGCCTCTAACTCTCCATAGATCCAGAACTGCACTTAGAATTGTCAACCGAAGTAGAAGCCATAACCAATCCCTGTAGGCCTGAGTCATGCTTGGATCTGTGAGCCCTTGATCATAAGCCCATGGCTGGGCCACCAACTGCCTGAAGTTGTCTACGGCCTCTGAAGTAGGAATATACTGCCCCTATGACACCTCTTTCATGTTGCGGGTGAAGACGACTACGTAATCATCATCAAGGCGATCCTGCGGCTCACCGAACTGACGCTACACACGCCTGAGAAAGTACCTCTCGATCATGGTGTGCTCCCGCCCCTGCAATAGAATAGGTGATCGACATCATCGGCCCATCCAGGCTGACCAAGGTATGGTCGCCAGGTGAAAACCAACATCTTGTCCAAGACCCTCCTCCAGTAGGGGATCTCATGCTCACCAGTGTGTGTGAAGGACACTTTCTCTGTATCACCACACGAGGGGATCGTCCGGCAGCATCGAAACCGAAACAACACATGGATGCAACACAACAATGTGCTCCCATGCCCAGACGTGAAGAAGAGTCACCCCTGCTCCGAGTGCTCTGCCATCCATGTAGATGTACTCATGGAGGTCTCTGTATAATGAAGCTAGAAGTACAGGTCCCCATGCAAAATGAACCGGCCTGTCTCGAACCATCCGCTCCTAGCAATATCCCCAGCCGGGACTGAAATATCGGCCTCGTATGTTAGGGGCAATGAGACCCAAAATGATGGCTGCAATCACTCAGTGTTAGGGAGGGGCCAGGATCCTATGTCGCTCGAGCTCTATCTGTCCCTTGCAGAAAATAATGTCTTGTGTGGCGAGGACTCTGTGATAGGCCTCGTGCCCCTCGTCCATATCAAAAATCGCATGACAACCGTGAATCGACAATCTCAAGATACACCAAACGTCCTCTAGGGTGACGGTGGCCTCACTAGTGGGAAGATGAAATGAAGAAGTCTCACTGTGCCATCTCTCGGCCAGCACTGATAACATCCCTAAGTGAGTGTGCACGGGCATCCCATAAGCAATGTACCATAACCCTGGAATCCAGAGTCGATCTTGGTCCCTGTCACTTAGGTCTCGCAAGAAGCCAGAAAAATCCCGTGACCCGTGCTCTCGAGAGTAGAGCTCCCTCACTGCGTCCTGCATCAAGGAAGGTCACCATGTTAATTTTTTTTGAAAAATTCTTCGCTGGACGTGCAAAGAAGCTTTCCAGTGGTGCAACCCATGATGGCGTTGCAGTTTGATTTCTAATCAAACTTTGACGCTAGGGCTTAAAAGAGAAAAATCGCACCGCCGCAGTGCAATTTCTCATCCAGCGGCACACTTTGGGAAAAATCAGGACCGTTGCGTCGCACTTTTCAAACCACCCCGCTAGCCTCGAGCTCAGCGTCAGAGTTTTCAAACTCCAAAATGCACCGCTGCGGTGCAATATCGCACCATGGAACACAATTTGATTTCTAAGTGGCGCTATATAGCACTGCTGTAGGCGGACCGACCTTTTAAAGCATTAAATGAACCAGTAAATGAAAAAGCAGAGCCCAGGTACATATCGGTGCCCCGATGCCAGTGGCCGCTGGTATGTCCAAACTCGATCAGAAATGTGTAGGGGAAGCTGTCGTTGCATCATATCGTCAGGAGGTCAGAGCTGAAAATCTCAAGGTTGCTATTGGAAGTGTTTGAAAATGACTTGAAAGTGACCCCTTGGGCCCCTTTTAAACCTAAAAATTGGGGTTTTTTCACCTTGATTGGCTGTCCTGCTAGGGTTTTGGACCCTCAAACCTGTTTTTGTCCAGTTGAGGCTTGTTTTTCATCGTATTATTGCGTTTAGACACGTTTTTAGCCTCCTGGAGCCTTTTTCAGACCTATTGGGTACTTTTTCCTCTTTTTTCGCAAGATCACCCAAAAATTATAATTTTTGTCCAAGCTCTCGAGGGGGCAATATAATGGCATGTTTTCTCTCGCCAGGCATTAGTGGGGAAAGTTTTTAAATATCAATTTTTTTTGGCTTTGATTGAGAGCGTTTATTCTTTGAACCAACGCAACAAGTGCATTGTTTCAAAGAAGGGAAAAATTTAGACACGTAAAATATACCAATTGACATTGTGCATCTGATCCCAACTACTAACACCATTTCATCCTGAATCATCCCTCAGTCTAACCATTTAATCAAAACTCCTTATCTGATTAAATTCATCAATATTCTTCTCTTAATTGAATAAATCATTTTATCTAATTAAGTCAATCTCTTTTGTTAATTAAATCAATCCATATGATCTAATTATCCTTATTTAATTAAATAATTAATTTTATTTGATTAAATCTCTAAAGTCTATCCATTAAATTAAATAAATTAAAACCTTATTTGATTTAATCTAACACCATCTCTCTCAATTAAATTATTAAAAAATCTTTATTTAATTAGTCTCTTATCATATTCCTCTCTTATTTGATTTAAATAAATCCATAGATTTGAGTCAAATAGGTCACATCACCTAATCTCCTATTAGATTAATTAGCCCTTGATTAATTTAATCTCTAATCATGTCCCATCCCCTAGATTTTGCAAGTTGCACATGAAAATAGATTTAATTCATTTATTAAATCTCTATTTTCCTCACAAGGCATCTTTTGGAATATTCTCTTAATTTGAATTCAAAAATTCCAAGTCAACATGTACATCCAACAAGGCAATAACTTCATCTTACATGTCCTTTTCCTCAAGCCAAGTGGAATTTATTGCAATTTCCTTCCCTCTTGCAAGTCATTTCAACAAATTTGAAATTCAAAAATATGCATTTATTGGCACAATTCTTAAATCTTGCACATCCTCCATCCACTCATAGATTGAAAAGTGGCACCTTTCCATTGGTTGAATGTTAGTCCCACATTGCTCAAATTTGGATATTCATCCATCTTGGCATTCTATAAATAAGAGGCTAATCTCCTCATTTGATCATCCACAAATTATGCAAAGTTATTATGCTAAAATATTTAGCCATTTTCATCCATCACCATTGAGTTCTTAGCTAGGTTTTTGTAGATTTTGGCTTGGAGCTCTCATCTTTTCATCAAAAAAAGTGGATCAATCATCATCAACATATCAAGCTTGCATCTTAGGAATTGGGAAAGGGCCAATTTTCACATCAAATTGGCACCAATTCCCCCATGGGATCAAGAGTTTGCTTACTTAATTAGGATTCAATCTTGGTTTTGTCATTTCTATTGTGTTCTTCTTTATTTTCTTCCTAATTTGAGTTTTGTATATGGATTTCATGGGGAATCCTTGTTCATGCTTGCAATTGATTAACTAACGTGTTTATTCATTGTGTTTTGCAGGTATTCGGATTGGGGTTCACACATTTTGAAAACAATTATTTGAATGAAATAAAAGTTTATTCCTTTCTTGGAGGTGATTGAATAGTATACTATTATAAAGAATATGTATATATATTTATATATATGCATGTATATATATACATATTCTTTATAAAGTTCAAATATGGGATCAAAATTATGAAAACCATATTGTTAAATTTAAATAATATTTAAATTAAGACATAATGAAATAGTGGCATGTATTCGAATTTAAGGCCAAGATATTCAAATTTGAATAGTGGGGTAACCAAATTAATGCCAATTATGAATTAAATGGCCCCATAATACTATGAACAAGTAAGGAAAAGATGTATTAAATTTCCATTTTGGTAGCACAAAAATACTGGTAGGAAATCGACAGGGGTCTGGCAGTGGCAATGAGAAATCAAGAAAAAGCAAACCAATTAATCGACTCGTCTGGAAAAGAGGGAAAAAGATGAGGAAAAGCCACAGACAAAGGTAAAAATTGTTGTTTTGATGCTGTTTATTAAAACTATTCAAAACTTTCATTTCCCTTACTTTTTGTTGATTTCATTTGGGTTGATAGAAAAATATTAGATACCTATTTCCTGCAAGTGTATTTTGTTTTGGGACCAGGGTGTTTCAATTTGAGATCAACTATTTTCTTGAAAAAATGTTGCAAGGGCCTTATCGACCAATGTTTGCATGCACCATATCTTTTCATATTCTTTCTATCAACATGAAAGTCGAACGAGATTAGGCACTGTATGATTTATTTGTTTCACCTCTTTCATTTACTTCTTGCATGTAACTTTTAATAACCATTACATGGTTAATCAAATGATTCCAAAAGCTTGATTTATTGTTTTATATTAAACGATTTAAAAATCATTACCGTTTTCCTTTAAGGGAAATGACTGTATCACTATTGTAATCTTTCACTTTTGTTGTTCTTCCTGTCAGTTAGGCTGAACAGGTATGTCGCCTGAAATGGGTACGAAGGCTACAATAATCATTCATAGAATGATGTATATGTATAATATGTCATTGTTGTTTAAGCATGACACCTCATTCAACTCAAATGATGGAGGAATGATTATATTGTTCCATTTATTTATGTGGGCATCGATCTTTAAGATCGATTGCAGTATACCATTTTTACATAGATTTAATCATTCAAAAGAATGATCCCCATTTCTTTTTGGATACATGCAATGCCTGCATATGTTGTTTACACTAGTCTATTTTGCATGCACATATCGTTCCCTAAACGATGCTCAAATTGTTCATTAGAACGATGACTATGAGTGAGTTTTACCAGTAGGCCATTGAACAATGTAAGCCGATAATTGACATTCTTCATGGTTCGAATAATGATAATGTTTGTGATGAGACCAAATAGTCATTCGACTGTTAGTCGTTATTAGAATGACAATAGCTTGAAATTATATCCATAACAATCACCCATAGAACACGGTCTCTCTTATCCCAAAATAGTAGTATAAATGTTCCAACTTGTATGTGGTTTAAAATGACAAGCTTGTTGTTCAATGCTTTTGTTTGCACAAAAAGAACACTAGTACTATTTAGATATTTATATAACTAGAATGATAAAACATTGACTGTTTAGATGATATACTAGATAACTTGAAATTGTTAATGAGGCATAATGGCACAATAACTCATAAACTTCTGAAAATAGCTCATTGTTATGATACAAACAACATTGTTATGATACAGACAACATTGTCATGATTCAAATAGCATTGTTATGTTACAAACAACACATTAGTATGTGGAAACTATTCAAATAGATTTGTTTTTATTTCTTTGAAAAGGAAATTTACATCTTGTATTACTGTCAAATGATATGACAAGTTTGTAGTAATATTTCAGGATGAAAGACATTTGTTATAATGGTTTTTATTTTAGAATGTATGCACATATATATATTAACTTAAGTTGGAACATATATGTGTATGCACATAGACCTTCATCTATAACGTACATACACATACTTGTGACATACCTTCTTTAGTTATTTATTTAATTCATTCTTAATGAATGTTGAATTATGATGAGTGTAATCATGTGACATATGTATGAATTGAATGGTTAATGTATTGAATAGATCCATTTGAATTATTCTAAATTTATTTAAGGGAGTAAGTAGACTGAATTACTTTTCCATAGACTTGTGTGTAAAAAATACTCTCTTCAATGTTTAGCAGAACAACAACACCTAACTAGACTAGAGCACCTCAGGGTAGATGCTGCTAGAGGGTAGATAGTTGCTAAGGAGTAAAATTATGTTGTTTGAAATTTACCTTTTGGGATGAGTGTCAAAATATAGAGTAAGAGTATAGGTTTTTGCTTTATCCAAAACATATCTTTTGTTGTTGAAACTAAATTTTTACACTTGGCCAAGTAATTAGCCCATTATGTATGTATGGACTTTGTGATAACACTCTCTTCCATTCCTAGCATAGATCTTGCATTTTTCTAAATCATAGATAGAGATGTATGTTGATGTTTGGGAATGCACCACATTCCACTTTACAGATTGTTCTCTTGCTAAACTTTCCATTCAGGGTTGGGAATTCTTCAAGTAGGAATAATTCTGGGGAAGTGTAAGCTTCGTGGTTGGGCAGTAAAGCGCTTCAACCATGTTCTCGTCCACCACTAGAGGTGAGCGTCAAGAGGAAACCTTGGATTTTTTCATGATTATCATGGAATGCGATATAACACTGATGTAAAATTGTATATTGTATTGACTTTGTGGCCCTATGAGCCAAGTCAACTTGGATATTGTAATTGACATTTGGAAATGAATACATATTATTATGACTCTTATTTTAATTGTTCATGTGTTGCTATGATTGAAGATAGTTGCTTAGTTATGTATTTTTAAAATTAAATATTCATAATGTCATTTGCAATAATATAATTAAGTAATAATTAGAATGGGTTATTATACCTTGTTTCGAATCACTTCACCTTCTTCATTTATCCTGTTTTTGAACACCCACTTGGTTCCAATACCACTCTTGCCTTTAGGTTTTGGGACAAGTTCCCAAGTTTCATTCTTCATGATCTAATTCAGTTCTTCCTCCATAGCTTCTATCCAACCTTTCTCTTTGCATGCTTCTTTGTATGATAGGCTCTATCTTTGACAATAATGCGAAGTGTACTTGCTCGCTTTCTTTCTCTAGTTTCTTCTAGGTATAAACCCCACTACCTTTGTCACCTATGATCTGGTCTGTAGAGTGAATTTTTTGAACATACTTTGTTGGAGTCTTTAGAACAACTTCTTTTAAATCTTTAATGCTACTATGAATTGGTTCTTCATCATCTTCTACTTCTAGAATACTAGAGTAGATTAAATAACCTCATCAACTTGGACATTTTCACTTTCAACTATCCTCAATCTTTTTTATAGCATATGTAGGCTTTACTTCTTAAATAATAACCAAGGAAAATACCTTCATATGATCTGGAATCAAACTTACCCAAATTTTCTTCATATCTCTTGATGTAGCATTTACTTCCAAATATTTTGAGATGGCTTACTTATGTCGGTCTTCCTCTCCATAGCTCATATAGTGTCTTCTTAGTTTTGCACTTGATCTAGACTCTATTTACAATATATACAATATCTTGTGTAGCTTTGCTCTAGTACATATCTGATAGATTTGCTTGGCATAGCATAGTTCTTTACCATCTCCTATACATTTTTATTCTTTCTTTCTACAACTCCATTTTGTTTCAGAATTCTAGGAGCTGAAAACTACCTCTGAATCCCATGCCCTTCACAAAAAAATTCATACTTCTCATCAGTTAATTCTCCACCTCTATCAAAGCTCAAAACCTTGATTGTCCTTTCATGTTCATTTTCTACTAATGCTTTGAATTCCTTAAGCTTCTCAAATGGTTTTGAATTTTCTTTCAAAAATGTTATCCAAGTCATTCTAGTGTAATCATTAATAAGCATCATGAAATACCTATCTCCTTGTGGAATTTTAGTCCTCATGGGTCTACACAAATATATATAAACTAGATCTAATAGTTTTGATGTAGAATACTCCTTAGCAGGATATTTGCTTCTTGTTTGCTTCCCTTCATGACATGGTTTGCATCTGATTGATTAAGGTTTTTTAATCTTTGGCATATCTTGGACCAGTCCTCTTGAAATAATCTTTACAATATCATCAAAATTCATGTCTTGACCTTCTATGTCAAAGACAAATTTCATCTTTTTGTGCAGTGAGACAACTCTATCCATTCAACTCATTGAGATGATAGATGCCATTGTTTGTCCTGCTTCCTTCCACAATCAGTTCACCAATACTTGATTCCCTAATTTCACAACCTTTAGCACTAAAAGATATCTTGTAGAATTTTTCATACATTTGACTAACACTTAACCAATTATGATTTAAACCTTCAACATATAGAACATAATGTGTCTTTGTTTTTCCACCATCAAGACTAAAAGTACCCTTACCAAAATTTTTGGCAATTGAATTATTTCCAATTGACACTTAACCACCTTCAAATTTCTTGAAATTTAAAACTTACTTTTATCTCCAGTCATGTGGCTAGAGAAACAACTATCTATGACCCACATATTCTTCTCCTTTTGAGCATGTAGTGTAGTTTGGGCTATCATTGGCTATCATATTTAGGGTTTTCATTTCTGCGGAATAAAAACATAAAAAATACATTTGAAAGTTTTGCATCATATAATGCATCATAGGTTGCATTAAGGTTTATTTAAGTCATTTAGATTAGATCTACATTCAAATTGCATTCATTAAGTGGTTAAATGCTCATTGTATTTAAACTACATCGTTCATTTAGATAAAAAACAAGTGAAAATTTGCATTGTTTTTTTTTCAAGTTTGAATCAAATAATCATTTTCAACATTTTGCATTTTATAATTAGTCAATTTTTGCATGACTAAGATCTAGAAATTGCATTGAAGATCATCCTTATTGTTGCACATTTGCATTTAAATTACATTGTCTTAAATTGAAGAAATTCTAGAAAAAAAATCACTGTTAAGCCTGTCTACAAATAGAAATAGTAACATTAACCAACAGTATAAAAATTCAAATTTTCAATTTTTTGAACCCCTGTCAAGGACTCAGATGCCCTTGGGAATCCCTATCCTACTATAGGTGTCTTAGAGAAACTCTACACATACTTCTATCTCTATAGTTCCAATTTTTTCCTTCTTGTAGATGTCTAATTTAAAATTTTGAAATAGTGTTATTACATGCGCAAGAAAAGTGTCATCTTGCTTGATTTGTTGCAAATTTTGGAAAAATTGCTACACCTCATAGTTATAGGTCAATTTTTTACATCATGTTCTCATTGCAAAAATCTTGTGTTATCATAGTTTATATTCTATTGTGAAATCTTGTTGAACATTTTAAGGAAATTTTGTTACAATCATATGAAAATAAGTTTGTTGCCCCTCTTTTGTTTTTTTTCATTGACCCCTCTCCCACTATCTCTACTATGAGTGAGGCTAGCTTGGTGAAAGATGATGCAATCATTGAAAATAATGACAAGATCATAGTTTTCCTTCTCCCAATCCCTCTCCTACTTGTGAGGAAGGTATCCTAGTGTTAGAAGATCCAATCATTGAGAACCATGAGAATCTTGTTTGCCCCTCTCCCAATGCTTCCCCCACTTGGGAAGATATTGTTGGACAAGAAGATGACATCATTGATACATGTATTTCAAAATATGGTAAGAATCCTTTCTTAGATGAAGATTCTAAGGTGACATTAGATTCCCCCTCGATAGAAGACCATCAACAAGAAGTTAATTCCATTGAGGTTATGCACACACAATTGGCTATTAGATATCCTTTGATTATTGAACCTCCTAAGTAACATATAATTATTTTACCTCATAAAATTCATCTAATTATTGGACCTCCTGAGTCACCTCTCATTATAGGACTTCCTAAACCTCCAAGCTCTATACTAAACTTTGCAAAATAACATACTAGTAATCATGTGTCACAACAACCAGATTATCATATTGTAGCTCACACATATAACACTAGAAACAATAAGCAGCCCAAGCATACCTTAACATCCATTCAAATTCCTCAACCATATCTCCCACCCGTACCTAACATCTCGTAGTGTAGTGGTAAAGAATTTGATATTGTTGAGCAACTTCGTAACACTCTTGCTATTATATCCTCATGGGATTTGATTCAAACATCACCTGCTTACCATGGCACATGCTTTAAAAGGCTTTGCAAATTTTTTTTATCCCTCCTAGTGTGGAACCATATGATGTAGTAGCTTTGATTGAGAATATAAATCAACCTAAGTAGGACATCATCTTTCATCAAAGTGAATTACCTCTAAAAACACAAAAACAAAATGATGCTTTGATGATATTAGATATTATTAATAAGGTTGGGATTAGGTGTACCCTTGTTGAAAATGGTTTGGGACTTAATGTTTATAGTGTGAACCTTTTGGATAAAATTGGGGCAGATAAGACTGAAATTCTACTAGCTAATTTGTCTATTCATGGTTTTAACAACATGTGGGAAAACAACTGCTTGGTGTGATAACATTAGTGTCAAAGTCAAATATGTTACTTTACATACTCTAATCCATGTCATGCCCTAGGATATTTTATATAATATTCTCTTGGCTAGACCATGGATTCATGAAATGAATGTAGTGCCTTCAACGCTTCATTGTTCACTAAAGTATGTATACAACAATAGGGTTTATGCAATAAAAGCTGACCCAAAATTTGAACAACATTTACAAACTCAACGAGAAGAAAGGATTATCCTAGAGCATTAACACCAACTACAAAAGTAGAACATTTAAAAGTTGAGGATAGAGATGATCTAGATTTCCATTCATGACAATTAGTCATTGTACATGATGATTGGGGATCATTAGATTTCACACCTACTTTCATGGGGAAATATAAGATTATAGAAAAAATGAAAGAAAAAGAGAAAGAAGTTGTAGTGATAGCAACACAAGCTAACATTTAAACATCCAAGGCATAAGAGTTCATAACTTCTAGCAAGGAAGAAAAAAAAAGTTACACATCCACATATGATGAAAGTGACTATGAAAAACCACCTTCCTTGAAAGAAATGAAAAAAATTTATGGAAGAGGTTCTCAACTGTTAAAACAATTTGGCTATAATGGAAAAGGATGTGGTGTAAAAGGACAAGGTATCCATGTACCCATAGAACCTAACATGCAAGAAACAACAAGAGGTCTTTGCTAAATTGTCCTTCAGAAACATCAAAAAACATGTAACTTAATCAATAACATTAGTTGTTGCTCCTTTTCATGTGGTAGTGGTAATATCATAACATATTCGCTACCATCCATGGGGGTATAAAATTTTCTTTATGCAATCATATGTCATTTCACAAGGAGCAACATATCATAATCCATGTCTAGGCTCATTTTTGTTCCTACACTTGCGGGGCAAGGGGTTAGGTAGCCCACTCATTGTTTGCATAGGAAATGGTCCCTTCTTAATGATGATAGTATACATCTCCTAGGAAGTGTGACCTTGTCAACCAAAGTGTGGTCTTCTTAATCCATTTGACGTGTCTCCTTTGTGGTGCTATTAGGCTTGATGTCCCATAAGAGTGTAAGTTTTCTTAGCATATGACGTTCTCCTTGGTGGTAATGCTATGGTTAGCATTCCTTAAGGTGCGATTTTCTATTCTTTGACTAGTCCTCTCTTGGTCGTGATATCATGATGTTCCCTAAGGTGTGACCTTCATGTATTAAGTTAAACCCTTTTGATTGTTATCTTTGTGGTGATGTTATTACAACATCTCTCGAGCTTTTAAAACCTTGTCATATTCATCCCCTATGACGTTAAACCTTGTCATATTCATGGAACCTAGCATAATACAACTTGCTAGCCATGTGCAAACCTTTTTATTTCATGGAACTTGGCATAATATATCTTTCCAACCATGTGTTATTTTTCTTCACTTTTTTCATGAGAGTTGAACTTAGTGTAGCATTGGCATAGCATCTTGTGCCACCTTATCAAGGTTATCAAAGAGTATAACTCTTGGTATGATTGTTATGGGAACACCTATTAGACCTAGTGTGTGTTTTCCATTTTTTTCCACTTTGTTATGAGCACACATTGTAGACCTGGTGTGTGTCTCACATTTTACCTTTTCTTGGGGACTCACCTAGTGAATATTAGACTTCACTAGCCCGTGTGTCTCCCGATTTGTGATTCACCTAGCAAATAGGAGACTTTTTTATTGTGTGAGTCATGAACGCCTTTTAACATGGCCACCTAGCATAATATAGCTTGCTTACCAGTGGAGCCATGTGTTCCATGAGTGATGTGTATGACTTCAGTTGTCATGGAGCATTTTGTTCTTTATTTGATGGATGATGATTGGTATTTGAGAATTTAAGATTGAGGCTCTTTGCCTTACTGACTTTAATATTTTAGAACCAACCCTATGTTTTTTGTGTGTTTTCATGTGTCTTCTTTGTGTTGTTTTTATTCATTTTGTTATCATCTTTATGTTCCATCATGCCACGTGTTTTCATCACATATGCTTCATGTTTTTTGACATGTATGTTTGTGTATGTTTTCTTGTTGCATATCATACATGTGTGTGTTCCTTTGTGCTCATGTTGGTTTTCCATGGGATCTTCGATCTTGGGGGCTTGTGCAACTCTCTTTATCCTTAGTCATCCTATCTCCTCAACATATTGTACATTCGAACCCCTTTTGACACATATATCTCTACTTTAGTATGAGTTTGAGCATATGTTCATACTCTCACTAATGTGGGGTCTAAATGTAGTGTCCAAAATTGTCACCCTTAAAATTTTACATTATGTTTTGTCTCCCTAATTTATTGGACTTAATTAAGCCCCTAATTTCCTAAATTATGCATTCCAAGGCCTAATTTTTACCATTTTCTAAAGGATTACAAGCATTGAATAAATTCACCCAATTGTTATTTTATTCCCGACTAAGTGTGTCTTGGAAATTTGGGCTAGGACCCATTTTCCCATGGGAGAATAGGTCCCCCTTCTTAGCCGGGACACAAATTTAAATATGTTTTTGGTGGCATTTTATCATCTAAAATTCAAATATCAAGCGTCAGCTTTTGGAATCTAATTTTTAGGAAATTGGATAAATACCTATAAATACCTAGTCTTTTCACCATTTGAAATTGAAGGGAGATTTTAGAAGAAATCATTATTGTTTAGAGCAAGTCAAGATTAGCATTATTAGAGTTTATTACAACAATTCAAGATCAAATCATCATGTTAAAGTGTATGTGAGCTTGGGTGTTCATGTTATCATTGTTTTGTAAAGGCTAACCCTTGTTGCAAGTCTCCAAAGCATTCAAGCATTCAAGCAAGAAAGATCCAAATCCTTGAGGTGATGTGTATGACTTTAGTCCTTCAAGGAATCTATTGAAGGGTGGTGAGTTGCAACACTTTTTTGATTCATCATTCCTTCTTTTTCATTGAAATTTTTCCATTGTGGAAGTGGAAACACTTTCATGAGGTTTGAATGAGGCAAGCCCTTAAAATGACCCAACATTTCTTCTTTTTGTGAATGTGCATATCCAAGGTTGAAGAGGATTGAAGAAGGATTTCAAGAAGAATTTTTTTGCATTGTTGTATTTGTTGTCACAAACCTTGTCAAGAAACATAAACTCACTTACAAATTTATCAGATGACATTCTGGCACTTTTGCAAGCGGAAAATAGAAGCTCAGATCCAACACCAGAGGACCCCAAAAGCACTTCAAGACACCTTATCAAAGACCTATTCAACCATAGGCGACCGAGTCCTTGTATGCATAGCCAAACCATTTTTTTTTGGGTAGGTACATAGTCATCTGCACCTTCCAGATCTGTCAGACTTCGACTATTTCAAATTTTTAGTTGTTGGGATCTTGCATTTTTATATTAGGGCATATAGGATCATTAGGCTAATAATTCCAAATTATTTCCAATCCATTCCCACCCTCAACTAGATGTAGTTTCAGGTCTGATTGGCTCACCTTCATGGTTGAAAGTCAATCTATTCACCTTGTTGATCTACATCTTAATGTACGTTGGAAATAGGCCCCCTTGCATTCTAGGTTCTTTGTATTTAGGACCTATGATCCCTTTTTCTATATCACACACACACACACACATCTATTATGTGCATCATATGTCTACAAATTCAAAGAAAGATTTGATAAAGAACTAAAGAAAACAATGAATGTCTTTACAAACACTCCAAAGTTTCTCAATTTTCCTATAATAGTCACCTCTCTATTCTAATTGATGGTAGAACTGTAAAGAAGTAGAGCTAGGATGACTAGGACTTGTAGGGAAAGGATGCAATTTTGTAAACTTAAATGTCTATGGATATATCAAAGTTGGTTAAAAAGGCTCTAGAGGGAAAAATCAAGAAGCGGAGCCCTAAAAATGAAATATTTAAATAAAAATTTAGAGCTGTGAGGGGTCAAGGAAAAACGAGTTACAACAAGTTCTAACAATGCAAAATCATCAATTTTAACAAATTAGTGGTTTTGGAACTATCATAGTAGTAGCAAGATTGCCATTCTAGAAATACAACTACTAAGCTAGTTGTGGAAGTTTTCACAATGGTTTCATCCTTTAGAATAAAAGAAATGGAATTTAAGTATACAAAATATATAAAAAAGGAAAATAAGGCACAAAAGTTTCAAAGGGATGGTAAGGATGACTAGGGGATGACCTAAGGGCATGACAAGTTATGGGATGTATAAGCAACCAATTTAACGTAGACATGTGCTACAAAGTGTTTTGTATGGAATGTGCAACATCAATGGACAAAACTAATGAATCAATACAACATGGTGCAAAAATGGGTACTCATAGGATTGGTAGAGAATTGATAGCTATTATAGATTCATCTTAGCTCACCGTATTTGTATCTAAATTAGAGTGGTTGTGAGAGACATCATTCGAGAACTTTTTTTCTATGAATTTATCCTCTTTTGGTTGGTCCCTTTAGCGAAATGATTTTATAATGACAAAATAGGGTTGAAGACAATAGGAAGCATGCATTACACCTAGGGTAATGATGCAATCTAATAATAGAATTAGAGTGCTCAATAATATTGTGATGAGTGTGTATAAATAGATTGGGGCATGTGGCATGGTTTTAAATGGATAGGTAATGACCTCGAAATCAACAACCTAGCTCACAATTCTACACAAGGGTGTGCTATGTTGAGTTTCAATGTCTAGAAAAGAAGTTGACAATGTTCAAATTAAATTTTGTGATTTAAAAGTTTGATGTCCAATTTTACATGTAAAAAAATGATCTATGTCAATTCAAAACTCCTAAATTTGAACCAAAGTACCGAATACAAGATATAAAGATTGAAAATGTTATCTTAAAATAAGTGATAATGAAAATACGCTAGAATAAAACACGTGAAAACAAACAACCTGTGAATTTATTATTAGATAGAAGACGCTCTAATCAAAGTGGGCCCAAAACCTAAGAAAATAAGGCATAGATATGCCATATACTGCATCAACTCCAACATAAACATTTGATAAACTCCATCTGCCATGAGCCAGGACTGAAAACCCAGCAGCCCAGGAAGAACATTTCAAGCACCAGTAAACGGCAATAGACATCGAACAGCCAGAGACTTGTTGCAATCAAATCCATTTGAATATTGAACTGGGCCCAAGAATCATTATTCGTACTCCCTCGATTAGATATATCAAGAAAATTAATACTGATAATTCTAGAAAAGAATATTTCTATTAATCGTGTCCAGCCGATCCCCCACATAATTAACCCTACGAGGGAGGCAGTCATTATAGCGTGTCATCAGCTCTAATAATTCCAATATAAAATTATGGAGATTTTGAAGATTAAAGTCGTCAATACCTATATTACTTTATCAATTTAGTTGAGAATCTACCGAGCGTTTACTTTCCATGAGATATGGATATCATTACGGAATCTTCGAGGGGCACAATATTCGATTGTGCTGATATAATTCTGCTGCGATTCAATGAAATCAATGGCACCATCTTGTCATATACCAAAGTTTATTCTTTTGAAATAATTATATTTTACTGAAAAACTGTGATGAACACGTGGAAATCTCTCTACCAGAACCTCTCTATAAACAGTGTTCAATGCCCCTCTGAGTGATCTGTCACCTCTGGATGTTGGACCCTTAAATTTCGCCACACATTTCGGGTAATAAAAGAGAAAGAATATATGAGCTAGATCGCCCAGAGGACAGTATTCAACTTCCTGTATTAATATAACTTACCTTACTTATCTGTGTTATGAGAACTAAAGCTTTGCTTGCTTAGAATTAGGTTTAAGATAAAAGGGATTGAACTAATCTCTGGATTTGTCTGGTTTCAAATGTCTTAAATGGGGGAAGAAGCTTTTCTGATGCGATCGCAAGGAAGGAATTTCAGTACCCATATTGCCAAAGGTTGCTTGCCAATCTACATAGGCATTGAAGAGCAGGTACGTTTCATTATTCGTATTGAATATCTGTGTCATCCACTCTTTAAAGATTTGTTACAGAAGGCCGAGGAAGCGTATGGCTTTGAGCAAAAGGGGCCTCTTAGAATCCCATGCAAGGTGGACAAGTTCCATGAATTAATGCGTGTTATTCAAGAGGATCAGAACAGAAACAATGGCAGATGTTTATGTTAACACCAACTTTTGAATCATGGAAAGGCTTAAGTTAAAGGCCCTTGGAGACAGAGGATCTTTTAATAGATTGTTGTCTTCTTTCAGTATCTTAGGTCAGTATAGATTATACAGAAAAATATGGGTTGGACTGCTGTGTATTTTGTGTCTACAGACCATCAAAATGGATGAAACAAAGTATACAGCTCCCTTCTGTAGCTCTCTGATGTAAGGATAAGTTCTTCAATCGAGGCTGCAAATGGGTACATCAGGATTGTCTTCTCTTATGGATTTTGATAACAGCGGAATAAAACTACTTCATCACTGCCAGTGCAATGAATAATTGTTTCTGCAAAAGACAAGATAAACTTGTGAAGTATGAATTTTCAACATTTAATGCTTTAAATTAAGACTTCTGCATGATAAATAGCCTTATCTGACTGTTTAGTTTAATTAAATAAATAAAGAGGTCAATAAAATAACTAATCTAGATAGACAATATATATTTGAGTGGATTTTGAAATAGAATAAAATAATAAATAATAGGTGTGTATTTTGGTGTTGATGAGAAAAAGGTAATCTTTTTGTGATAAACAATTGATATGTAAATTAATTTTGGGTAGTTAATCAGTAAATTGAAATGATTAAGCTATACAAATCAAATACAAACACTTTTGCATTTGTGGAATTGGCCTCGATTGGTGTATAGATGTGGAAGTGAATTTTGATGAATAGAAATGAACCTACTATTTGTGCCTCTTTTGTTGATCCAAAAAACAAGTCACTAAAGCTAGACCAATGGGATCACTTGGAGAACACATCTTAGGACACCCCCCGACCCCTTTAGAATAGCTATAGTGTCACAGTTAGGAGATTCTTCTTGCACTGTAAATCTATTGCAATATGATGCATGGTACTTTGCAAAATGGATTAGAAGGTAGTATGGATGTTCTAGAATTTTTTATGTCTATTAATTCAAGTTGTAGATGTTAGCATGAAGTATAAAATGCAGTTTGATGAGTTTGCCACTTCCTATAGGTGACAATAACACTTGAATATTTCAATGTGTAGACATTTAAAATTTGACCTTACCCAAGCACACCTAATTTTATCCTATCCTAAACTATTAATAAAATAAATATTTATTATTTATTTAATTATTTTTCCTCACATGATCCCATTAATTAAATTGATATTTTATTTATATATTTAATTCCACTTTATCCTCTATCCTTATCCATCTAATCCTAGCCATTAAATTTTTTCACATGGATCATAATTTAAAATTGTCATCATGTGACAAGTGTCCCCACATGTGTAACTAACTCCTTATTCATATTTGTTGAACCTAGAAACCTACCCAAAACCAAAATAACTTTTCATCATATCCACTCATTTCAATCCTACCTTTTAATCCTAGTTCATTCACATAAGGATTTTTCATTATCTCAATCTTAAACCTAGATCGTATCCCTCATTCGACACTTGTCACATGACTACAACTTTGAACCTAACCCTAATCCTCATTCAATCTTAGCCATCCATCATCAATCTATCCCATCCCTTAATTTTGCCTCTTGAAAGCTCTATATCTAAAGGTTCTCATCCATCATCATCAAGCAAGAATCAAACTATCATACTCTTATGCTATCATTTTTCTATCTCATTGCAATCATACCAAGGTCATGGTAGTTTATTGACCAATCCATATACTATCAATATCATAAAAGCGAGTCATATAAAACTAGGGTGCATTCCATTTCTGCTCATCTAGGAGGATGGAGATTGTTTGAGGTATATATTTGATTTACATGCTTTATCTTATGTTATTTTACTTCAACTCATTTTCAACCATCTTCATTTTGCCATGCTCGATGGGACCCATGGCCTTGTTTTTGACCTTTTTTTGGTGAATTTTTATTTATTTTTTCATGTAGAATTTTTTTTGACACTTAGATTGTGAAAAGGTGCCTTTGTTTCACAAAAATGTGCTTATGCATCATAGAGTTGCACCTCTATCACCCATAACTATGCCTTCTTTCTGTGTATTTGGGTTGAGCAATTAGTGTTTCTCCTAGGGTTTGGCTAACCTTTGGTGCCTTATCTTATAGGATTTCATTGTTATAATGCTCCATTTTTGTAGGTTATCTAACTCAGTGATTGCAAAAATTAGGTTTTTTGGGGTTTTTAAACTTAGGGCTTCATTGAAGCTTTCTAGGAGATTTGAGTTTGAATAAATCTTATGATATTTTAGGCTTATTTTCTAACATATTTTTATAATATTTGTGCATGTTTTCCCTTGTTTTATAATCTCATCTTGCAAGTTTTCAAGTTGGTTAGGTTAAAACTTCATTTTTCAGACCCTAAGACATGTTTTAGGGCCTTGTCTATAAAACTTCACCTCTATTTCATAGAAAGGAACCTCTATTGCATAGAGCTATTCCTCTATAGCATCTTGAGGTGCTTTTGCATCATAAAATGGTGCATGTTTTTGGTAGAGTTACACCTTTATTTTATTTTATAATTTCTAGGTTTTGTAAGCTTGTTTTGTCATATAACATACATTTTTGGTCAACTAACAAGTGGTACATCTTGTAAATTCCTATCAAAGACTCTTTTCATCAAGATTATTAATTTTTTGATGTAGGTTTCATTTGTCCAATATTTTTTCTCACTAACCTAGGCACTAATCTAGCTTAGTTGGTTAATGAACATTACTTGTGTGTTTGGAAGGGTGTGTAGACATATGCTCTTTACTTGCACTTAGTGTGATATTGCAGATTAGAAATCACACGCTTTTTGTTATGTTCCACGTTATATCCCAAGGCTTACTAGTTTATGTGTATGCTCTCCCCTTTCCCTTCGTGTGATCTTGGGTTATCAAAAAGTCCTAGTATCTAGTATTTCCCATTAAGAGGCCTACTTGAGGATTTGATCACCTCAAGGGAAACCTCAATCATATTTTCTATTAGGGTATAGCAAAGGGGAAAGAGAAAAATGTGTACCTAAATTTTTTTCCAACATTGTTCAAGCCAAGTCTCAAGACCCTCAATATGTTGAGACTTGCTTGGTGAGGAGAGGAGAGACCCTCCTAATCTTGGGCACTACTAGATGAGCTCGCCATTCACATATCCACTAAACACCTTATTTTTAGAATCCTTTAAGAACATTTGGTCTTTGCTTAGTGTGGTGTAAGGTACAATATCATGCTTGAAGCTACTCACCATGTATATCCTTGAGTAGAAGCTCTTTGGAAAAGGTCTAAGTACCACTAAGGAAATAAAAAAGGTGAGCGCTTGTGCCACTAGAGAACTAGTTATCAAATCTTGAAAGAGAAGTGTTTCACACTAATCTTGAGGTATTATAATTTAGTTGGTGGGCCCACAATGAGTATATTAACCTACCGTTTAACTAATTCTAGGATTGTGCTCATGTGTTTGGCATGTCTTCATGTGAAAAACCAATGAAATCTATTTAGACTTCTCACCTTGAGAGTTATTTCAACTAATTATTCTTTTTTATTATTATTCTCTTGATTAAAATCCATCAAAACACCCCAAATTGTCATTCAATGCTTTCTTTTCATCTTGAGGTTCTTGTGCTTCATCTTGAGGTTAGTATGCATAATTTTTTGCAAAGTTGCACCTTTGTTTCATAGAGTGGTACCTCTATTACATAAAGTTGCACGTATGCAATTGTGCCATCAATTGACCACTTTAGAACCCCAATCCAAAAGATTAACTTTGAAAACTTGAGTTAAACCTAGGAAACCCATCTTGGACCATAATTTCACCCAAAACATCAACTATTTTCATCCCATTCATCCAAAAAACCTCATTATTTTCATCCATTTACTTAGACTTAAACATCGTCATCATCATCCTTAGACCTTGGACCCAACAACAAATATCTATTTTCTTTCATCATTGATCTGTCTTATTTTTCCAATTTATCATCTTTCATCATTGAGCTATCTTATCTTTCCATCCAATCCCAATCATCTCTCATCATTCACCTATCTCATCTCTCAATCCAAATCCAAATCCATATACAAAGAAAAAATAATCTTATTAAGAGTCAAATCTATATCATCATCCCTTTTATCCACTAGCTTGTTTATTATTGATAACTTTCCTATGGGTAAGTGCTAAAAGATCGGGGGGCCAAAAATGGGTCTTAAGTGGCCACTTTTTTTTTTTTAAATCAGGAAATACTAACCTTGGATGTGAAATTGAAGATAGTTACACTTAAAATTTTGAGATGCAACAAAAACAATGATCGTAGTGCTTTGAGTCTACTTTCTATTTTAAACTACTAATTCTTTTTGAAAATGGTAGAGATTAAGGGGTTCAAAAGAGGGGGCCACAAAAATTGGTGTTGTTTTTGTCAAAAAACATAACATAGCAACTTTTGTGGCTCCCTCAAAAGGTTAACATTTTTTTAGTATTTTTTAAAATCACTTCAGTGAGAAATTAGCTAACAGTATTTAGTTTATGCTTGATTTTTCTGATAATTTTTTAATGAATATTTGATTTTTTACTAATTTTCAAAGTGGACACTTCCTGAAAAATAGAATTTTGGCCATGTGCTACTCATATAAATTTTGAAAACTAATTGAAAATCATTTTTTTTAATATGTGTAGAATGGAGTATAGTTTCTAAAAATATAATTTATTTGAAATTTCTATGAACGGTTAATTTATAATGAAAATAACACCAAACAATGGTTTTTTCCAAAAAATAGACACACAAACAAAATAAATTATAGATCAAAGGCTTAACATTGTCAAAATGTGAAAAAAATTACATCATTAGATAGCTAAGAGAGAGCCTAACATTACCCAAGTGTTTGATTTGTTTGACCTTGAAACATGTGCAAACCTGATGCTTAGCACAAACATGATTATGTGAAACATTGTAGAATTTGCATAAACAAGTCTTTGGATGTTGGGAAGGCACACCAAGCCTTTGGGTTGGTATTCCAAAGAAAATACCAACCCTAAGGCTTGGGGATTCCCAAAGCAAGAAATAATGCAACTGCGTTATAACGTGAGCACATTATAATGTGCTCACATTATAAAACGCTTGCATTATTTCATAGTTTTGACATGTTTTTGCATTTGTGCCCAAGAATTTCCTAGAAAGACATAATGTGAGTGTGTTATAACATGCTCATGTTATGTCTTGCTTTGTGTTAAATTCTAGTCTATTGAATGCATGTATATATATTTGTATGTTTGTATGTATGTATGCTTGTATGACATGTATGTATGTATGTATGCATGCCTATCTGTATGTATGTACGCTTGTATGTATGTATGCATGTATTTGTGTATGTATATGTATGTATGTATCAGTGTATGTATATGCATGTGTGTATGTATGTATGTATGTATGTATGCATGTATGTATGTATGATTGTATGTACATATGTATGTATGCTTGTATGCATGTAAGATTGTATGTACATATATATGTATGTAAGTATGTATGTTTGCATGTATGTATGTATGTCTGATAATTTGTATGTATGTATGTATGTCTTTAGAGGGAGGGGGAATTTTAAGAGAGAGAGAGTTTTCTAGGTAGGGAGGGGGAATTTTAAGAGAGAGGGTTGTCTAGGTAGAATCAGACATGAGATGTTGGATCAGTCAGATCGGATCACCGGGATCAGATCCGGAATCGATCAATCAGATCGAACAGGATCATCGATCATTTTGATCGAGAGATCAATCAGATCGTTTAAGAAAAGATCGAAATCGTCACGATCCCGAGAAATGTCCGAAATCAAAACAAAATCCGGAAAAACTCAAAATCAAAATCAAAATCATCATTCGTCAAATCCAGATCAAAGTCCGTCGAATCAATCCCGTCAGAGATCAATCGGTCAAAGATCAGGATCGTCATCTCAAATCAGGGTCCTCGAGAGATCAGGATTCACTATTCCAGGATAAAAAGTCATGGGTTGAAGTTTAAGGCTTTTAGAGATGAGGATGAGGTTTATGGTTTAAGGGTTTAGGGTTGAGGGATTAGGGTTGAGGGTTGAGGGTATAGGGTTGAGTATATAGGTTTTAGGGTATATGGTTGAGGGATTATGGTTGAGGATCCAATGAATAGGGTAGATGGTTGAGAATTGAGGGTTGGTTTAATGTATATTGTAGAGGGTAGAGGGTTGAGGGTTTAAGGGTTGAGGGATTAGGGTTTAAGGGTTAAGGGTTGAGGGATTAGGGTTGAGGGATTAAGGGTTGATAGTTGAGGGTTTAGGGATTGAGGGTTGAAGGTTTATGGTTTAAGGGTTGAAGGATTAGGTTTGAGGGATTAAGGGTTGAGGGTATAGGGTTGAGGGATTAGGGTTGAGGGTTTAGGGTATTGAGTTGAGGGTAGAGGGTAGAGGGTTTAAGGGTTTAGGGTTTAAGGGTTGAGGGTTGAGGGTTTAGGGTTGAGTGTTTGATGGTTTAAGGGTTGAGGGTATAGGGTTGAGGGATTAGGGTAGAAAGGTGGGGATGGATGGAGGGAGAGATGGAGGGATAAGTGAGATATAGAGAGAATGAGAGAAGAGGATTGAAAGATAGAGATAGATGAGGGTTGAGGATCCAATGTATAGGGTAGAGGGTTGAGAATTGAGAGGTGGGGTTGAGGGATTGGGGTTAAGGGTGAGCGGTGAAGATGGTTTTAGGGTTGAGGGTTGAGGTTTGGTGTTGAGGGGTAGAAGTGTTGAGGAGTGCTCGGTTTAAAAATATAAAATTAAAAAGGTAAAATTAAAATCAATATATAAAATAAAAATACAAAAATTAAAATTTAAAATTTAAAATTGGTAAAAGAATATATTTAAAAACTAAAAATAAAAATTAAAGAGGCCCTATATATAAAATAAAAATAAATAAATGTAAATTAAAAATGCATCGTATAGAAATTAAAATAAAAATTTAAAATTAAAATTGAAATTTAAAATTAAAAGGGGTAAAAGGGTAAAAGAGAATTAAAGGGTAAAAGAATTAATATATATAAAGTAAAAATACAAAAGTAAAAATATAAAATTAAAATTTAAAATTAAAATTAAAATTAAAAGATAGAATTAAAAGATAAAATTGTAATTTAAAATTTAAAATTAAAATATTTAAAGATTCGGAATTAAATGAAATAGGATTTAAAATTCTAGGTTGAGGTTAAAGTTAAGGTAGGAGTTTAAAGTTTAAAGTTGAGATGGGATTTTGAGATTAGGGTTTAGGGTTTAGGGTAGAGGGTTGTGGGTTGAGGGTTTAAGGGTTTAAGGGTTGAGGGCTTAGGTTTGAGGGATTAGGGTTGAGGGTTTAGGGTATTGGGTATTGGGTAGAGGGTTGAGGGTTGAGGGTTAAGGGTTGAGAATATAAGATTTTAAGAGTTGAGGGTATAGGGTTGAGGGATTAGGGTAGAGAGTTTAAAGGTTTAGGTAGGGAGAGAGAGGTGATATAGATAAATAGATAGAGAGAGGGATAGGGGTTGAGGGTATAGGGTTGATGTTCGAATGTATAGGATAGAGGGTTTAATGTATAGGGTAGAGTGTTGAGGGTTTAAGCATTTGAGGGTTGAGGGTTTAAGGGTTTAAGAGTTGAGTGATGAGGTTTAGGTTTTAAGGTTTTAGAGTTGAGGGATTAGGGTTGAGGGTTGAGGGTATAAGGTTGATATATAGGTTTTTGGGTATATGGTTGAGGGATTATGGTTGAGGATTCAATGTATAGGGTAGATGGTTGAGAATTGAGGGTTCAGGGTTTAATGTATAGCATGAGTAGAATTTAGAAAATAAATGACTACGTGACTAAAAATTTTAGTCACAACAACTAAAAATGACTAAATTCTACTATTTTTTTGCAACTCAACTATAAATAAGTAAATAAATGATTAATTTGGTCGTTGACTAAAAATAATTTAGTCACACAAATAAAAATGAGTAAATGGTTAGCCATTTATTTAGTCACAATCCATTTGAATAAATAATTTAAGGAATCAAGAATCAATAGCCTGCCAAAATACTCTAAAACTTTAATAAACATACTCTAAAACTTTTGTCAAAATCTTATTTTCAGTCTTATCTCACCAAAATGGAGTTTTCATTTTAATAAAAATACTCTAAAACCTTCTTTGAAACCTTTTTTTAGGTGTAGCCCGCCAAAATGGAGAAGTGTTTCAGTAAAGAATGATAGAGAATGGTACGGAGATGTGCATGATAGGGGGCGTATGATTCATTGCTGCTTATCTCATTCCTGCTCATCTCAACAAGGGTTACATTATTCATGCTACTATTTGTAATCTAGGTATTTAATTGAAATATATTTGCATAATCTCAAATTCCTTCAGATGCTTTTGAAGTATCAATGTATCCTAGATATAGGGTTTAGAATGATTTCTTTTAATTTAAAAAAAATAAATAAATGATATATTTTCTTGTGATTAGATAATGTAGAGATCTCCTAAATCTTCCCCAACACATTGTCCTCTTTGGCACTGTATTCATTACTCTGGTTGCTAGGGTTTTGCATGTGATATCTTTAATATCTTCATGACAATAGCTTTTAAATAGATCACAACCTTTGCTTTAATCTTTATCATGGTAACCCTTGAGTTCCATAATCCATCTTCAATCTCTTCTAAGAACATTGTCTTATGCTAGACTACATAGTATGCATATAAAGCAATTCCTTAATACCTACCATTATTCCAAACCACCACTCATTGCCTTGTTGAACCAACAATTTTTGGGGTGTCTATGTACTTCTCTTGCACTCTTAGGGTTTTTCACCTAAAAGGAGAGAGATAGACCCAAAAACTAAGGTGGTTCACTCAAAATAATGTATGAAAGATAGAATTAAGCCAAAATGTAATGATCTAGATGTAGCAAAATGACAAAATTGATTGATTATGTATGTAAAACCTAAGAAATATGAAGTATTTGAAAACACAGTGTGATATGCACAAATCAACTCAGAACTTAATGAAACTAAACAGAGTGCACCTGGAAGTTGAATGTTGATGTTGGAGGGTCCTGAAATTTGACAGAAATCACTGTTGATGACTATGGGACTCATTCACCACTGATGGCGAATCAGTCTTGCTTTTGGTAAACTATCTTGAAATTGGTTTTTGACTATCAGGAACTGAATTCTTATGAAATCAAATTTTCTAGCCTAGAAGTGGGACTCATTCACTACTAATGGTGAATTGGTCCTCCTCCAAAAAATTGCAAATTCAAGGGTTAAGTTGGTGGGTCCAGATCTGCACTTGTCTTCTTGTCGGGTTGACAAAATTAAATCTATAGAAAATGAGCTGAATGCTGTTTCCAAGCTTGAATTAGGGTTTAGTTGAATTGAATCACTTTGATGACTTGTTGAACACTTTTCAATACTTATTTCTTTGAAAAATATTCCTACAAGACCTACAAACACACATGCAAAGAGGGGAAAAATGGTTAAGAGTTAAATTATAGGGATTTTTCTTGGTCAAATCCCACTTTGGTAATCAAACCCTTGATAAAGAGATGAAATGAAAAGAAGAAAGGAATGATGAACAAACAACATGCAAGTGTCCTAAACTCACCAAATCCTTGTTGTTGAAGTCTGAAGATATGTCAATGGTTGCTCCAAGATGCTTGATGTTTGCTTGATCAAATGATGCTATAATGGATTGAATGGAAGAATGCTAATTGATGGTAAATGAGTGAATGAGATGAATGGGTCTTAACATGGATTGAAAAACACTTATTTATACACACTTATTCCCTAATTACCCAAGAATAATACATCACAGGCCAACATAAGGTCTTAATGAATAAAAACCCGAAAGAAATTTGAAATTATTTTGAATTCTGTGCCAAGAGGGACTCATTCACCACCCATGGTGAATGGGTCTCACTCTAGGCTTGCAAGTGGGTGTCAAGAATTAAGTTTCTTTTAATGTTATTTTTCGGCTTTGTATTAAAAAACACACTTAATTAAGGCCTATAAGTGCATAAAGGGGCCAAATAAAGCATAAGAAAGGTGTATTTAGTGGTGACAAGCCTAGAAAAGCATGAAAGCTTGTTACAAGACTTTACAACACTTTGAAATAGGACTTGATAAGGGATAAAAAAAGATGATATTTAGATGAATTATAATAAGAAGAGTCTAGAAAAGTGTAGAAATATGTTACAACACTTCACAACACCTTCACAAGACATCGTAATTTGAATATTCAAGACCTAATGTGAATGTTTTAAGTTACATTGCAACATTAAATTTAAGAAAATTATGTCAAGAATCATAGGAAAAAAGACCTAAATGACTATGAAAATGTCAATGATCTATTTTTCTATGGTATATTTAGCCCCTACTTTAGTGAGAGGATGAACTTGCTTCAAACTCACACTAAAGTAGCCATGCATATTGAGAGGTATCCAAATGCACTTATGCTAGAAAGATGGAATGACAAGGATCAAGAGGGATGATCAAGCCCCTAGGATGAAGATCCCATGGAAAACTAAACATAAGAACAAAAGAACACACATGTGAAAGAGAAAGAGAAAAGAAAGAGAAAAAGAAAAAGTCAGATCAAGCTTCGATCATTTTTCCAACTTGTTGTGGATTAGATCTAGGCTGTTTGTCTAAAAAGGAAAATGCATACTCACTCTGGGGCAACATAACTCATGGCTGTCCACCGGGTGAGAAGGCCCAAAAGGTGAGAAACATACGCTCGGGTGGTATGTACTCACAAACAAATAGGTGGCTATGGGGAAATTCGTGCCTCAGAATGGGATTCCCACTCAACCATATCAAAGTTATACCTCATGATAACTTTAATAAGGTTCTACAAAGGAAAATGTTGGTTCGTGCTTCATGAGACAAGAAAAAGATTTGTATAATTCTTAGAAATCATGAAAAAACAAGATGGAACCACATGCATGCAAGCTGTGTTATGCAAGGTGGCCATATGAATGTAAAATATGTTCAAAGGAGTCTTGCTAAGTTCATGCGAGGTCTATCACTTAGGGAAAATTATGTCTAATGTCTCCAAGAGAGGAACAATCAATGTATAGAATATTCACAACTTAGGGGATGGAGTGTGTCATATCATTCCACTAAGAGCAAGGTAATATGCTAAGATAGATCACGCTTATGAAGGACATCACACCCAGTGTCATCCAAAAAGTGACAAATGCATCATATGAAGTAACAAGGATGCACTAAGAACCAAGAAAAATGAAAAACGTAGAATGAATAATGCCAATGTATGCCCCCACTTTAAGGGAATTGCTACACACCGCTTTGTGAGCAATTACTTTAAATTAGTGAAGGAAAAATGCAAACAAGAAACAAGACATGAGAGCCAACTTGGAAATCCCCTATGCCAAGTCATATGTTTCTGAGTAAGGCTACACCATGTAAAGGAAAAGGAAAAAAATAAAGAGGTGTTTCCCCCAAAAAGGAACACACCAAACACATAAGGGATCTATGGATTTGGGGTCAGTATGGTCATTGCTGCAATATTTTGATTAAAGAGCTCAGAATTGTCATCATTCCTCAAATACATAGAACTAGAAGAATGACACAAAGAGAGTGAAAATGAAAAAAAAATAAAGTCCATTTTGGGTCAACATGGAAGAGACATTGCGGTCTCAATGCTTTGCATCATCCCCAAAAAGGAGAAACACAAGTGAAAAGAAAAAGAAAAGGAAAAAGAAAAGGAAAAGCTTTTGGGTCAACATGAAGGAGACATTTCGGTCTCAATGCCTTCCATCATCCCCAAAAGGAAAAACACAAGAAAAAGGCAAAGTAAAAATGAAAAGGGACCATTTGGGTCAACATGGAAGAGACATAGGGCATCTCAATGTTTTGCATGATCCCCAAAAGGAAAAAACAAAACAAAAGAGAAAAAGAAAGGATAAAGTATGACATATAGAAGAATGGAGGTACAAATAGAGGAAGTTCACAAAGAGAGGGAGAACATCAAACAAACATTACGGGGGAACATGATACACACATACAATCACACCAAAGAAAGAGAAAAAGTAAAGGGAAAAGGTTAGTTAAGGAAAATGCAAGTCAACTATCTAACAGGTCATCCACCTCCCAATCATGTTCAGTGTATTGTGAGGGCGGTTGACTGTCCAAAGGGAGAATTGCAAGTGCCGAACTAGGGGAAGTGCTAGGTTTTTCACTTGGTGTAGGAGATTTATCATTTAAGCTCATGGAAGAGGAAAATAAAGAATTTGGATTGTTATGCACCTCTTCATCTATTTTAGAGATCTCCACATCATCATCATCAAGATTAATCACGATGGGAGGATAGATGGTAATTTCCAATGAAGGATGTATCAAGAGTTATGGTTGTTGTATCAGATCATTTTGTTGTGACGGTCATTTCATACTATCTTGTGGCGGGTCAGGAGGAGGAGGGTGAACATGTATTGCTTCTATCAAAGGCAGAGGTTGATTTTATTTGTTTTCTTCTATTTGTAACTAACGAGCAAGGAGACGACGATGACACCTATGCTCTCTAGCACCACAATTTTTTAATTCTATTTTAAAGTTGTGTAGGTGTAAGAGTAGATTGATCCACCATAGGATCCTTTTCTTCCTAAGGAGGAGGAACAAAAGGAACCGAAGGAGATGGTTCAATCAATTTCTCTTTAGCTTTATAAACTTGTTTAATGTGAGAAGGCACAATGGGGTTGGTTTCATTATCTCTTGGGTGTTTAGATAATGAAGGTGAAGTGCTTATTATTAGTTTCTCATGGGGTTGCATTGTGTGTTTAGGTTCGGATTCAGTTTGAAGCATTGTCTCATCTAGGATAGGAGTAGTGGAAGTGGATAGGGACATGTGGCCAAGAGACAATTCAACTATTCATTTGGCTTTGAAATTTTGATAGGAAATAAAAAAGAAGTCTTTGCGAGGGGTGATGGGTTCCATAGGTTCAAGCCAAAAGGATTCTAAGGAAAAATTAACTTTAGAAGAAAATGGATTGAAGCTACTATGGTGTACAGTAAATATCTCATTATCAAGTGGAAACTTCAAACATTTGTGAACAATTGAAGGGACAACTTTCATCGAGTGAAGCCAAGGATGACCTAGCGGTAGACGAAAATGATCTGATTGTGGAATGATAGAGAATGTTACATCCAATGTTTTAGGTCCTATCTGTAATGGGAGTATGATCAATCCGATCATAGGGCATGCAAAACTAGTATGTGTTTTAATCCATGTAGTTGGTTTTTCATAATCATCTTGATAGAGATCATGTAATACTAAAAATTCTTCTGTGATTACATTCTCACCACAGGAAGGATCTATTAATATCCCATTGGTGGGCTTATCATAGATGCGACTAACTATGTAAAGAGGACCATTGGGAAGTTTTTTAATTATATCATGAGAAGAAAAAGTAATATCAAGATATTTTTTAGTTGGTCCCTTATGAGGGATAACATCTATCGTACCCATGAGTTCATCCACAAGATTAACATTGGTAACATGTGGAGTAGAATCATGTTGTTCAGTATTTGTATCAATATTCATCACATGAGTGTTTGAAGGTTCACTGGCTTTGAAAAATGATATATCGTGTTTAGGCATGGGATTGGTAAAGATTTGTAAATTCTAATTGTGGGGTGCAATGAATTTATTGCCTTGATCATTAACATCCACAATGGATAGACGACTAGAATCCATGAGGTCTTGCACTACATGTTTGAGATGCTTGCATTGTTCTGTGTTATGTCCATTTTGGCGATGAAAATGACAATAAGATTTTTTTTAAAAGGTGGGGGGTAAAGGTTTGGTAGTATCAAGTGGTTTGACTATAGGCAAAGTGATCGTCTATTGTTGTAGCAGTTGATTCATTGTATTATGGAGAGTATCAGGTAAGGGGGTAAATTGTCTCTTCGAGTCCCCATAGGTAAAGAGCACTGTTGCTTTAACAACTTCCACTTGATTATGAACAGGTTGAGTTGGTTGTGGAGGAGGAGGATTGAACTATAAAAATCCTCTGTTTGATTTTTTGAAGTTTTGTGAGTTGTTTTGGTTGCTTTGTTTAGAATTCTTAGCTCGGCTAGAAGTGGATTTTGCATCATGACTAGTAATTGAGTTGTGATAGTCACAAAGGGTTGTGCATAGATGCATGAAGGAAGGAAATTTCATCATGGTCAACCTATCCTGAATGTGAGTTTGCAAGTTTTAAATAAACATCTTTTGGAGATGCGAATTAGGAACTTTGACATCTACTTGAGCATACAATGACTGATAACGTGAAATGAAATCAATTACTTTTTTATCCTCATTTTGTTTACACCTCATTAAATCAGCCATTGTCTTTTTGGGAGTCATATGGACTTGGAAATGACCTATAAAGGCATCAAAAAGTTCATTAAATGATCAAATTGAATGATTAGGTAAGTTTGAAAACCACTCCAAGGCAATGTCCTTTAAGGTCCTAGGAAATAATTTGGCTAACAGTTTATCATCAAGGACAAAATTACTGAACAAGGCTGTATAGGCATTGACATGATTAGTAGGGTCTCCTTTTCCTCCGTACTTCTCAAACCTAGGCATCTCAATTCCTTGTGGAATCGATGTTCTTAAGATCTCTAAAGATAATGGGCTACTACGAAAATAGTATGTGGGTGGTGCAGTTTGATTTTGGTTAATGGTGGATATTTGTTGTTGCATGGAGGAAATAGTCTGACAGAGTTGTGTAAAGAGAGGGTCAGTGTAAGTGGTATGAGGGGGAAGAGATAATGGTGATGGAGTGTATGTAATTTTAGGAGAAGTGAAGGGAACACTAAGAGGGCTGAAGGTGGTGGAGGATGGAACATTTGATGCCACAAAAGAACTAGGAATGCTAGTTGGAATAGCGAAAGGAGTCACATGACTAACTTGTTGCAACTTGAGGAGTGGTATAGGCGGGTATGGATGCCATAGTTGAAGGAAGAGGAATGTGAGATCCTCCTTGGCTAACCACTGTGTTTGATGGTTGAGATGTGTTAGAGGTAGAAGAAGTATGTTTTTGGTATATCTCAATAATTTGTTTCATGACATCTAAACCCTCATCACTCTCAAGCATTCGATGAATGTTGTCAATAGCAAGAACTACAGTGGCGGAAATGGTTTGAAGACACAAGTTTTGTTGAAAATGTGCTAAATCCTCATGAATGTTAATGAATTTATCTTGCAAAATGAGATCATTTTGTGTGTCAACATGCATTGTATGTGAAGGTAGAGATGTACTAATGGTAGTATTCATTCCTAATGTGCCATTTTCTATACCAGGAGTAGGAGCTTAAGACAACCCAAGGTCCACAATGAGTGTGTTATTGTGGGATGCCGTGAGTCGAGAACTTCTTCTCACTAAAGTATTATCAATAGGGCACCAAAAACTCATACAAGTATCACAAGAGGTGGGGTGAATTGAAATGCAATGCAATCTAGGAATGATAAAATGCAACTAACAGAAATTTTCTAAACTAAAATAGGAAGACAATAACAAAAAATAGAAATGCAGAAATTACTGTGAAAATGATAGAAATTGTTGTGCAAAAAGTGCAACTGGATTGATTCGCCCAAGGTGGCGAATGAGTCCATGGGTGGATTTTCTTGTGTTTTTTCAAAAAAATTAAGGTGATTTTTGTGCTTTTCAAATGCAAAATAAAGATGCAGATGCAAAATTTTAGTTTTTGTAATGTTTTGAAGTGCAAAAATGAAATCTATATGAGATATTCACTAATGCAAATGTGTAAATCCTAGGATGCAAAAACAATGCAAAAAGATAATGCAAAGGCTAATGCTATGAGTCCTAGGATGTAAATGCAATACAAATAAAAAATATGATGTTCAATATGCAGGTTCACCAAAATGAACAATTTTTGGGCTATCTATGTACTTCTCTTGCACTCTTAAGGTTTTTCACCTAAAAGGAGAGAGATAGACCTAAAAAATGAGGTGGTTCACTCAAAATAATGTATGCAAGATGGAATTAAGCCTAAATGCAATGATATAGATGCAAAAAAATGACAAAATTGATTGATTATGTATGCAAAATCTAAGAAATATGAAATGTTTGAAAACATAGTGTGATATGCATAAATGAACTAGAAACATGCACAAATGAACTCAAAACTTAATGAAACTAAACAAAGAGCACCTGGAAGTTAAATGCTAATGCTGGAAGGTTTTGGAATTTGACATAAATCACTATTGATGACCAGTGGGACTTATTCGCCTCTGATGGCGAATCAGTCTTACTTCTGGTAAACTGTCCTGAAATTGGTTTCCGATTGTTGGGAATTGAATTTTGATGAAATCAACTTTTCTAGCCTAGTAGTGGGACTCATTCGCCACTAATGGTGAATCAATCCTCCTCCAAAAATCTAAAAATTCAAGGATAAACTCTGTGGGTCCAGATCTACACTTGTCTTCTTGTTGGGTTGACAAAATCAAATATGTAGAAAATAGCCTGAATTTTGTCTCCAAGCTTGAATTAGGGCTTAGTTTACTTGAATCACTTTGATGACTTGTTGAACACTTTTCAACACCTATTTCTTTGAAAAATATGCCTACAAGACATGCAAAAACACATGCAAAGAGGGGGAAAATGGTTAAGGGTTAGAGTATAAGGATTTTCCTTGGTCAAATCCCACTTTGATAATCAAACCCTTGATAAAGAAATTAAATAAAAAAAGAAATGAATGATGAATAAACAACATGAAAGTGCCATAAAATCACCAAATCCTTGTTGTTGAAGTTTGAAGATATGTCAATGGCTGCTCCAAGATGCTTGATGTTTGCTTGATCAAATGATGCTATGATGGATTGAATGCAAGAATGTTAATTGATAATAAATGAGTGAATGAGATGAATGGGGCTTCAAATGGATTGAAAAAAACTTATTTATACACACTTATGCCCTAATTACCCAATAATACAACATCATAGGCCGACATAAGGTCTTAATGAATAAAAAATTGAAAGAAATTTGAAATTATTTTGAATTTTGTGCCAAGAGGGACTCATTCGCCACCCATGGTGAATGGGTCCCACTCTAGGCTTGCAAGTGGGTGTCGAGAATTAAGTTTCTTTTAATGTTATTTGTGAAGTTTGTATTTAAAAAAACACTTAATTAAGGCTTATAAGTGCATAAAGGGGCCAAATAAAGCATAAGAAAGGTGTATTTAGTGGTGACAAGCCTAGAAAAGCATGAAAGCTTGTTACAAGACTTTATAACACTTTGAAATAGGACTTGATAAGGGATAAAAAGATGATATTTAGATGAATTATAATAAGAAGAGTCTAGAAAAGTGTAGAAATGTGTTATAACACTTCACAACACCTTCACAAGACATCATAATTTGAATATTCAATACCTAATGTGAATGTTTTAAGTTACATTGCAACATTAAATGTAAACAAAATAGGTCAAGCATCATAGGAAAAAGACCTAAATGACCATGAAAATGTCAATGATCCAGTTTTCTATGGTACACTTGCTTAAAATGTTGCCTCCATAAGCATAATAACATGTTTTAAAATGATGGTTACCAGTGATTGACTATTAAGGTCACTACTTTCATCAAGATACAATGAGGATTTTGTCTTCAAACACAAGGCATTATGCAAGATAACATTGTTAATTGTTTGCTGTGTACGATTTTATTTTCTTGCAAATTTATTGCTTTGCTAGCTACTTTTAAGACTGGATATTGCACACTCAGTTGCAATCTCAAACAACTCACTCATTGTCACTTGAATATTCCTTTCATGAGCATCCTTCTATAAAATCAAACTATGCCCTATAGACTGCCTACTTACTACAGGGGACTCATTGTTTCAAGGTATTGTGAGTCTTAAGATCCTCTAATATTATTGTCACTACTTCATAGTCCACAAGATATTATTAACTATTCTCCCATCTTTGATGAGTCTCAAAACACCGCTCAAACATGCAATCCACCACCTCCATTATACAATGTCTTAGAAGAAACATTGAACCTATGATTACCACTATTACTTCATTTGGAAAATCATTCCTTGATTGCATTTGCCTTGTCTAACACTACCAATAGTATTTGAAAAACCCTTAAGGTCAGCAAGAGGGTAAGGAAACTCACTGTTAAAATATCCACTTTACTATGCAAGGTTTGAGCTTTATTATCTTGTCACTGCTCAACCTCTTTTTGACTGTCACATCTCAAGTGACTATCATTCTTATTACCATAGATTGCATTTACAAATGTCACTGAGCTACATAGTGTGCTTGTTATTGGCTACAATCTTTAGATTGCAAGATTTTGTTATTGGCTACATTGTCTCAATCTTTCTGGTATTGCAACCTCACTAATCTGCTAGGGTTATGGTTTATGTTTCTATAGAAGCTTATGGTTTTTAGCCTAGTCATGCTCTTACCAATGCTTTTGTTGGTATTAAAAACCAACCTTAAATCTTGGGTCAAAAAATTAGCTGTATTGACAGGGTTGTGGTATGATCTTGGATTGTATCCTAGAGTGTGTGGGAAGCTTGTGTTTGATCATTAAGGTATGTAAACCTGATCAGGGAAATATATCCTATATAGCATGGGTCTTTCTTTAATACTTTCCATAATGGCTATTAGCAGATCACATTATTATAGTTTGTGGTAACCCAAGATTGCATTCAAATATGTAACAAGTTACTTGGTTTGTAGTTTAAGCTGTACACTTTTAAGTAACATTCGTAAGGTTTAGAAAATCTTGATCACTCTCTAGAATAGCCCATTAAACATGGGTTGTGCTTGAATGCACTACATAATTGATATAACACAACCACTCTACATATCAACCAGAGTTATAGGCTCTTTATTGCAGCAAGAGGTAATCACTCTTGGATCATGCTATCATTACATCGTAACCTATTAAACTTGAATTAACCTGAATGCACCCAATGATGATTGACACCTAATTGTGATGACAATGATTTGTACATGAATTGTGCTCATATGAGTGCTTCCATTTCTATCACAACATAGCCACATTAAACTTGGGTCACACATGAATGCATGCTGTATTTGATATAGCACAACTGTGCCACATGACCAATAGAATTATGGATCACATAATTATAGTCACGAGATTTTTTTCCTTGGTTGTGCTCTTATGGTGATTCCATTACCATTACAACATAACCCTTTGGACTTATATTTCTCAAATACTTACATTACTTATTTTCTCTTTGGATGGATGGCTTCATGGATTTTTTGTGATTTATATAGCTTTTGTTTTAATAGTAAATGACATCAAATTCTTTTTGAAACTGAAATGATTTATTAATTATGGTTTTATGATGATTTTGCTATTTTATTTATAAGGGGTTAATATGTGGCATTTTTTATGTGCAGGAAGAATAGATTATGATGCAACATTTGGGTATGGACGGTTTAGGAAAAAATGGATTACTATCAGTGACATAACTAGGTTGGAGAGTATCTTGAGTCGGTGCGAAACACTTCCGGGTGTTTTCACTGGGAAGCAGAACCTAGGTGTAGGAATTTTTGAATATCCGATAGAGGAAGTTCCTTTATTCTAAAGATAAAATCATAAATCTACTGGTCCAATTTGACATCCAACCTAACATCTTTAATATCCGATAGAGAAAGTTCATACATTCTAAAGATAAAATCATAAATTTGCTGGCCCAATTTCAGATCTAATTTGAGGTCATGAAGATCCGACAAAGAAAGTCCCTACATTCTAAAGATAAAATCATAAATTTTATTGGACCAATTTGAGATCCAATTTGAGGTCGTGAAGCTTCGACAGAGAAAGTTCCTACATTCTAAAGATAAAATCATAAATTTGCTTAGTCCAATTGTAAGGATTTGTCTTTTTAATTATACTTTATGACATTTGGCTTGATACAAATTGTTTCTTTAGAATTATTATATTTCTTAAATCTTCTAATGTTTTCAACCCTCATTTTAGGGAAGAGCTCCGAAGATGGTTCCTTCAGATGGAGACTACACTTTTCCGCTATAGGTTTCGTATAGAAACACCAGAAGCTTAGGTATTGTTATACTTAGGTACAACAAAGTTTGAGGTGAATTGCACTTAGTATTTTATGCTGATATGTATATGTCCTAGCCTGTAGTTAATTGTTGTAGCATAACATATAGGCTAAATAGTTGTTCATATACCATTGTTTCAAATTCTAAATTGCTATACCTTATTCTAGGAGAAAATCATAGGAGTCTATACATAAGACACCATTGTTTCAAATTCAAAATTGATGGATCTTTCACAATTGTTTGCTTCATTTATTTGATCTTAGACAACCTGCTATATAGAATATACTCTCAAAATCATAGTAAAATCCTTTATTCCGGGATGACTGTTCGAAATCTTTCCCATCATAACAATGAAAAAAAGCATCTATCATTAACTTGAACTTTGCAAGAGTTTCATCAAATTCTACTTTTCCACTATCATTTCCATTCTAAATTTTATTCCCAATTTCATCCATGAAGAACTTCCTCAACCTATAGATCTTGATATTAGCCATAACTTTACTAGGTGTCAAGGATAGCTTTGAGTTTTTACCAGAGTAGCAATTGACAAAATTCGGCCTGGAAAAAATTTAGCCTACCAGGTTGAATTTTGTCAATTGTTGCTTGGGTAAAAACTTGAAGCTATCCTCAAAACCTAGTAAAGTTATGGCTAACAACAAGATCTACAGGCTGAGGAAGTTCTTCATGGATGAAACCAAGAATAAAATTTAGAATGGAAAAGAGAGTGGAAAAGTAGAATTTGATGAAACTCTTGCAAAGTAAAGTTCAAGTTAATGAATGATGCTTTTGTTCATTGTTATGATGGGAAGATTCTGAATAGTCATCTCATAATAAAGGATTTTACTATGATTTTGAGAGAATCTTCTATACAATAGGTTTTCTTAGATCAAATAAATGAAGCAAACAATTGTGAAAGAGCTCCAACAATTTTGAATTTGAAACAATGGTGTCTTATGTATAGACTCCCCCTGTGATTTTCTCCTAGAATAAGGTATAGAAATTTAGAATTTGAAACAATGGTATTGTTATCACCTAAAGTTGCACCCTGTTCAACCTGATGTCCAACGCCTCAGTGTAACATGGGAAGACATCCAAAGTTGTGGGTCACTTATAGACAGAGGTCAACCTCTGGAGAAGGCCAACTTCTTTTGGTATCACCTAAACTAATGATTCTGTAAAGGGAAAGGAAGAAGGAGTACATAAATTGAAACTAAACTAAGGTGATACACCGAATTGATAAGAAAAATGAGATACTCGAGTTACACTTGAGTGCTGATGATGGATATGGGACTGCACAACCAGATTCTGTGGATTATGCATACAAACAGGTTCGACATGCACACACTTTGAAGAAGGAAAAACAGACTTTCACAAATTAAAAGCTCATGGGAAATTGAGTAAACATAGTTTATAACCTACATAATACCACTTTTGCAAAGAAAGGCATGCTAACATGAAACAAAGCTATAAGGAAAAGAAATATTTCACTAAGTAGCTTGATGAATCACTTAAAAAGTGCAAAATACTTCACAAGAATCAGAAGGCAAAAAATGAAACATCAATGGTAATCAAGGTAAATTTTATATAACATGTTCCAAAACAAGTTACAAAATTCTGCTAATCCAAGAGAGGACTGTAGAAGTCATAGACTTCAGCAAAGCATCAGGAGAACTCCTTTACAAAGAGGAAAAAATGCCTTATATACAAAAGAGTGTCGGCCCCTTAGGGCTTAGAAAATATCTATCCTTCAGAAAAAATCTCCCATAGATCTTTTAATGGAGTTAATGCTATGCTAGATTGCATCCCTACTATCCATGTCGGTGAAGAATTGCTTCCATGAATGGTCTTCTTCAGATCTTTCTACAACCACCGCATTCATTTCCTGGTCTCGTGTCCGCTTTCTAACCTCCCTAGCTGAGCTGCTTTGAATGCTCCTGAGCTCAGAACAGATACACATTGCTTTTCATTCTGTTGATTTTCTTCTCCCTAGTCAGACTACCATGGCTCACCCTTAGCTCTCTCTGATTAGCCAATCATATGACACATGAGATCGCCAGACGGTCAAGGGTCGCTTAGACTGAATCGCATGTTGGTGAGACACTTATCGTGTCACCCCGATGCGATTAGGCTCTTCATCTGTTATTGGCATAGCATGCCTATGTCGGTGAGACCTTATGTCAAGCAGAAAAAGTCATATCGACACCCTTGGAACCATCGGTAAGACTATTACTTTCGGGAAGACTTCATGGCAAGCCATTAGGGGTCATACAGATATTTCTTTCATCGCCAAGACCTTGACCCCTCGGCAAGACCTTTTACCGAGCACATTCCGCTCTCCCCGATCTCCATTCATTCCATTTGATGAGACTCCCTATCGGTTGATGAAACATTACACCGACCGAGCCCCTTTGCCACCGAGTAAAACTCCTTCGGTGGGACACCCATGTGTCGGTGAGACTTCATAGAGAAATCAACTTCTTTCCCCAAGCGCAACACCCTTTTGGTGTGACTCCCATCGGTTGGGAAGACTTTGTGGCGATGTTCTCTCTCTTTGGCTCAGAGCTCCTTCCGGAAAGAGTCCACCTTGTCCGTGAGACCTCATGTTGATCTCCTCCTTCTCTCACTGAGCTCACTCTTCTTCTTTGGGCTCGAGCTCCTTCAAGTTGGCAAGACTTTCCGTGGTCGGGGAGACCTTTTGCTGACACTGTTGTCCTTCACCGAGACCACTCCGCTTCGCCCAAACATCTCAACGAACTCCTCCTTTTGGCGAGGGCCTATTCCGAATTCACCCCGTGTCACCAAGACTCCCTTCGGTCGGTGAGACTTCATACCGACCGAAGCTTCCTTTTTCCGAATACGACCCCTCGGCTAGGCCCCTTTGTTTTCTTCGGTGTGACCTTCATCCTTTGACAAGACATTATGCCGAAGGAAATACTCTTTTCCGAGCTCCATTTCTTTCGGTGGGGTCCCCTTTCTATCAGCGAGACATCTCCTAATCGCTGAGAACTTATGGTGATGAAAACTTGCTTTGCCGATGCCGCTTCATTCATTGAGACTCTGATGGATTGGCAAGATTTATGCCGATATTACCTCATGTCAGCAAGACATCTTTCCTTTGTCAAGACATTTTTCTGAAGTCTCCCCTTTTCGTCGAGAGCTCATTTTACTTCGGAGATACCTCTCATAGTCGGTAGGACATCATGGCGAAAGCCTCAACTCCTGGCGAGCTCGGACCATTCCGTGGGGGGAACCACCACTCATCCACAATAGTTGGCAAGACCTTCGTTAGTCACTAGGACCTCACATCGAAGCTCACTTCCTTTTCCGACACCGTCTCATGAACGATTGTCAGCAAGACCTTCATCTTTGGTGAGACCTCCTAACGAAGCCAGCTTACATATGCCGAAGGCATCCTTTTGGTGAAACCTTCTGCTTTCGCCAAGACTTCATGGTGACTTCATTTTCCTTTGCCCCAAGCTCCTACTTCACCGAGACCTTCGCCTATTAGCCAGACTTTTTGCCGAAGATCGTTCCATCTTGCCGCAACTCATGCTTGGTCACCGAGACATCACTGCGAACACAAACATCTCCCCGATGCCAACCTTGTGAGATACCTTCGGTGAGACATCCCACGCAGAGAGACACACAAAGAGTCATGGCGACTCGAATGCCCCTAGTGACAGGCGCACTCAGCCAAATGGAACGCACTGCTAGTCGGTAAGACAATGAAAGGGTCTTGCCGACTTTCTTCTCTGAGGAGTGTTTTTCCAAAACCGATTGAGGCATGCTTTTCAATTGAGCTCCTTGTGACTTAGCATTGGATGTATGATTTAATCCTGCACAACAATGTCCCCATTTGGCCTTTATGAACACTTGAAGCATAGATTTCCCAACTGATTGAGCCCGCAAGTAAGAAATGGGGCAACATTTCTGGCGACCTTTGCTGGATGTTTGCCTGCTAAACACATAAAAAAATAGCCTAGGCCTATCCATTGGGCATGGAGTCATTGGGGAAAGCTGAGGAATGGACCAAGAGCAGCTTTGTACATGACCATAACACATTTGTAACTCAAGAAATAGATCACTTAGATAATTTATTGAAAACAGGAAAAATAGCTGAATGGAAACTACTTATTTGTGTTGGAAAACACTTAGGGAATTGAAACATCAACTAAACCTACCCTATACTAACCAGTAAGAAACTGG
>VDFB02000007.1:62684596-62699084 GCA_007258455.2 Sequoia sempervirens
GGCAAGACACCTCAACTTCACCAGGACCTTATATCCAAAACTTTAGTCTGGCCGAAGATGTTACTTAAAATCTGATGGTCAGTGAGAGAAGGGGGATTCATTGTGACTTTACAACGAAGAAGATCTCTCATCGGCATGACTTTCCTCATCACCGGTCGGCAAGACGTGCCCCACTCGGCGTGACCTCATCCTGAATAGAAGTTGTTTGGCCGAAGTACTTGCCTTTGCACCGATTGGTTCAGAGTTTTTCCTTATCCGCAGATTTCCCCCGAGTTCGGATTTCTCTGAAACCTGCCATCTCCCAGATTTCTCAAAAATCTTCTTTGGCTCGTTCTTCACAGGAATCTGTCTCTGGTGGATTTTCCCGAAAGTTGATGAAATGTAAAGGAATATTGAATAGCATGATATGTTAGAGATTTTCAATGCATTTTATGATTTATTCATGCTATCTTATGAGCTCCCATGTGGTTTATTGCTGAAAATAATCGGGTTTAATGGTTAAGTAGGTGTTTCTTGGCCATTCTGTTGGAATTCGATCAGTCTGGAATTTCTCAAAATTCCTCTCTAGCTCAGATTCCGCGGATGGTCTTGAAACTAAAATTTTTTTGTGGTCATTTCATATGAGATTTAATAACACCTTGACTATATGAGATGCATTCTAACATTGTTTTGATGGATTAACATGACTCCTTCCTATGGTTTTTATGATGTTTTCATGTTGAGTGCAAGTTGAATCTAGCAAGGCAGCGGTTGGGTCTTCATTATCTAATGCAGAGAGGATTAAGCTGGACATTAAGAGCAAGGTCCCTAAGAGTAAGATCACTTCTATCTGGTTAGAAGTCACTGATACAAATGTTGGCATATGGGATTATGAAGAATTTAAAGAAAGAATGGTGGTTTAGAATCCTCCTTTGGTGACTAGAAGGATGATGGAATCAGGATTGTCACATGTTGCTGGTTTCCCCTCTATGGTGCAATGCTATGAGTTGGTCCTTGAGTGCACCAGGCACTATGATCAGGACACGCAGAGGATTATTGGTCCTCAAGGGAGAGTTGTTGCAAATCTCAACCTAGTCTCCATTGCCCAAACCTTTGACATGCATAAATCAATGGTGTAAATGAGGTAGCCTACATATACAACACTGCATCAGAAGTCACAACAACTGATCAATTCCTGGCTGGAGAAGCCCAAGTCTCACTATTCCAAATTGCCCAAGCAGCTGTTCAGAGCAAAATTCAAGGAGTACTATGATGCCATCATGTTTCTTAGCAGGGTGGTTGGATTGAAGAGTGTTGGTACATTCAAGAATTGGATGTGCCATGTGATTGTAAGGATGGAACAAGAGAAAATTAACTACCATTAGGCAAGGGTCATTAGCCAAGTAATTCACAAGTAGTTGTCCAATATGTTGTAGACAAGGACCTTCACAATGACCTCGTATTTGGTCTATGCACTGGCTAGATTCCATCCCTATACGGGATTGGATACAAAGGGAATTTTTAGACAAGATATTATTTATGAAGTTTTCCCTCAGTTGTATTTAGGAAGCTCAGACTATAGGAGAGAAAATGATGCATTTACCATGCATATCACCACTCTAAAGGGGCTTAACATGTCAATAAACCAACCTAAAGGATCTCATCAGAAGTATGGAGCTTGGTTTATCTTAATTCCAACCTTTCCTACATTTGGATTGATGTATCGCCTAAAGGTCTCATATACAGACTTCCAAGGCATTCCACCTGGGACTACATCATATTGTTAGAAGTAACTAGGACAGATTTAGATTTTGATGCCATTAACAAGGAAGGACAAACACAAGACAGGATTTATGGGATTTTCCCCTAAAGATTGGCACTGAAGAAGCATGCCCTTCCATTATCTTTGCCCAAGCTTCAGAGGAAGAAATTAGTACTCTTGGTTTGTCCTTCCATTCCAAGAGGTCCAGGTTTGATATCACAGGTGAGGCTCAAAAGAAGGACAATAGAGAATATGGCCATAAGGTTCATTTGGAGGACTACTGGGCCAATTGTAGTGATGAATACGAGGTCAGAAAGAAGAAATTCTCTCAGCTTCCGGTAGATGCAGTCTAATTGTATAATGTAAGGGCAGTGCCTGATGAATTGAAGGATGATGGGAACTTAATTCAGGATCATGCCTATGAGGTAGTAAAAGATAGGCCGATTAGTGATATAGACTAGTTAGAGGAGAAGCAAACAGAACTGAAGCAATTGATGGAGCCAGTCATCAAAGTTACCAAGATGTGGCTCAAGCGCACGGTATGGGAGTTGGAGAATAAAGGAGTGAAATGTACTTATAACCTGATGGGAGATCTAAATCCTCACTCCACCTCTGAGGAATCGGCCGAGCAGGATCCTAAGGGTAAAGGTAAGTTGGACTCCCCATCGAAGATCAAGTCAAAAGGTGTTTAGGGAGAAGAGGCCCAAGAAGCAGTGAAACAGAGAAGGCCAAAGGCTAAGAGAAGGACAAGGATTGAAAGGTCCGAACACAAGGGAGTTGAGGAACAAAATCCTGGGGCTGATGCTCCTATGCCTAAGAGGAAAATAATTGTCAAATTATCAGAGAAGACAAGCTCCAAGGTCGCATAAGAGGTGATTTCCCCGCTAATAGTGAATTTTGAAAGTTCATAGGAGAAGGCCAGGGTATGTACAAGGAGGTCTAGGACTCCTTCTCCCAGGGACAATGTGCCTAGGACTGACCTACCTCAGGTGGTTTCTCATGAGGAGCAGCATGATGATGTGCCTCCCGCTCACGAAGCTCAAGGCAAGCCTAGCGAGTCAGAGGATGTTGAGGATCATCTAGATACTAAAGGAGAGGAATTCCATGAGGGGGAACTCTATAGTGCAGAGTTAGAAATTGAAAAAGAAATGAAATCTCCCTTGGTTACATATACAGAGTTACCAGTCACAAATTAGGTGATTGAATCTCCTCCAAGGGAGTAAGAAGCAGAAAAGGTCCTATCACTTGAACATAAGGAGGAACACATTGAGGAGGAAAGGAATAAAAATGAGACTCCTGAGAAACAAAATTTGGAAGAGGAAATAGCAGAGGGTCAGCCAAAGGAAACATGACCGAGCCAAGTGCAATTAGAGCTTGTTGTTCTAGAATTGCTTGACAAAGAGATAAAGAGAAAACAGGTTGTGGTAGAAGACACGCCACCAAATTGGGATGGGCTCCTAGCTAAACTTGGGAAGGTTAAAGGTAAGAAGAATGCTAGAGTGATCTCAAGGGTTGAAAGGGATGAGGCGCATAACAAAGTTGTTCACATCACCACCCCTGCTCCAGGTAAAGATAGAGGTGATGTGGTTGGAAAGGATTACAGTGTTCAGACTTTCAATCTAGGGCCTACATCAGTTGAGCAAGATCTTGAAGACTATGAGGTCTTCAGTACAGTTATTGTGGATAGATTGAGAAGGGAAATGAAGACCAAATAGGAGCTGAAGAGAGAAAATGAAAATATTAGGAAGTGCTTGGAGGAATTAATAAAGCCACTGCAGTCCATTAATCCTTCTTCCTCTGCTACAAATCCTCTACCTTAGGAGACCATAACCGAGGTAGAAAAGATGAAAGTATCCACTATTGCCACTGTGAATTGGTTGAAAGGAGTACAGGTAAAAGGTGATGGATCTATTAAGGAAATCCTGTCGACTGGGAAAGATGCTACAAAGATGATGGACTGGATGAAGCAAGTAATAGCACAAGATAAAGAAGACACCAACCTCCTGCTATGAAAAACCAAGACTATTATGGAGTACACCCGAGACAGGTTGGTGACTGATGGGATCCGTCCTTCTTCTAGAGCTACCAAACCATGGGAGTGGTTTGAGGAATTGCAAACAGGCAAAAAGTATTGAAAAAGATTTACAAATAGAGAAGACACATTAATGACACCCTAGCTGGTGTCTACAATGGCTGCATTGCTTTCTTCGAGCTAATGAGAGGAAGAAGGAAGTTTTCCTCGAAGTATTTAAGCCTGGAGCAGTTGAGAGAATGGTGGCAGGATGTTTATGCACCACTTGATAATGGCTCCGTTTCTGAGCACCAGCTAGATGATGCGGTCACCTACCTTGCAGTTATTGATAAGTATTTGGTGTATAAGGTAGATTGGGATAAGTCAGTCAAACACTCAAGGGATGAGATTGCATCCATCGAAAGATGACTTAGGGTTTTTCCCTTGCCACCAATAGCTAGCCTGGATGGGACGTTCTTGAAAGTTCGTGAAGTGCTGGGTCTGAATACGGATAATAGGGAAGGGAGCTAATGATGGGCTGCGACACGATTTGTGCTTCCCTATTATCTTCCCACGCATTGGTCCGAACTGCACTGCGGATCTCGGGCCGACTTTGACGGGATGTGCATTTAATACCTATTTGACCCATTTCGAAGACCTCTTTGGCTTTACAGCTGAAGACATCACAAACCTTGTCTGTCAATGGTTTTGGGGAATTTTACAGCACAAGTACTGTCATTTCATTTATGGGCAGTTAGAAGATTAGAATTTGTAACCAGAATATATAGATTGATATAGAGCAGAGCTAGTTAGAAGTAGAGTAAGTTAGCAGGTAGTTTCCCTCAAGCAAATATTGTAACAAAAAGCTAGAATTGTTGCTACAGTGAACAATTTGAATACAAGAAATGACATTGTGATTTGGTGCCATACTTGTTTCCTTTTGTTTTGCATGGTTCTTGTTATTCTATCTTTAAAATTGCTTTGAGAAGGTTAATACTAAGATTAGATTTGATTTAATAATGTTTGTGATTTAATGCTTGAATGTTGCAACAATCCTTCAGTCCATACTTTTTGCAACCAACTGATTTTTTACTACGGTGTGTTAGTCTGGGATTTCATATTTCAGTGTGCTCAGTTCGATTGTGAGGTTTTGTTCATTTTAACTGCAATAGGGTTATTTGAATGAATGTTTATGATTTGAAAATCCTAACACCTCAGAAGATTGCACTGTTCTCTATAAGATTGGAAATTTATCTGGGTTAAGCGGAGATCGGTTTTGAGGGATTGGTCCATTCGAGTGTTGGTTACCTTCATTGTTGATCTTAGGAGTAGTATTATATTTAGAAATCTCTTTGAAACCCTTATCCTTTTTCTATTTCTTTGATTATTGGGTTAAATCTAGGATTGAAGTATCACCAGTTTGTTAAATTTGATAGAATCGATTCATTATTTTGCTTGTAGTAAGGTCCCATTATGATTACCAACATTTTCATATTTGTCACTAAGTTGTTTATGCATTGTCAAGAACTGACATGAGAGACCTTGGGGTTATCTCTTGAGGCTTGCTGATAGAGATTTACCTTTCAAGAGAGACATGATTTCATATTCTGTCTGAGTTGTTGTTGTGTAGAAAACACCATCAACAAAACCATTAATGTTTTTGATGGTTGTATCTTCTTGACTAAGGAGCTGATATCCCTGTTGGATAACTGAAAACAAATCTCCAAATTGTGGCTCCTTATGCTCTTTGTCCATGACAGAATACACCTCTTCAACAAAGTGGGGGAGCTCATCTAATAAGTTCACAAGCTGCAAGGCATTATCTTCAACAACTTCTTCAATAGTCTCACCAACTTGAATTGGCTAATCACATGCCTCCCTTTCATATGATACTAGTTCATCATCTATGTTGGAACAAAAAGCCTCTATAATATCATTTAGCTCATAATTTTGCATTAAATCTAGATGAATTTTATCATTCAGTTGCTCCATACCAGGCATAGATGCTATCATGCATGTGATATTTTCATCTTCATCGACAAATTGAGGAAGTTCATCGAACGAATCAACAATATTCTCTGGCCATTCCAAATCAACTGGTAGAATAGGAACTTGCATGTTCTCTTCAGCTTGCTCAACAAAACCAGGTAGTTGGTCAAGTAAATAAACCAATTTTTCTTCTTCGTGTGGCTCCTCTTCTAGAGAAACTTGGGCATCCTCTGTCTACAAGTGGAGCTCCTTAACTGACAATTCTTGCATTCTGGCTTCAGCCATCTTATAAACATCATCAAAATATTTTTTAAATGAATCAAAATCTAAGGGGTTTAGCAATGAATTTCATTCAACATCATCTTCACATGTGCTATTGTTGTTTTGTTGACTGTCATCAATCGACAACTGCCCAAATTGTTTGATGTCTTCTAGTTGTTCAATACTTCGTTGCTGCAATTGATGACACTTTATAGCTAAATGTAAAGGATTTACCTTTTTAATCCTTTCCCACAAGAGTAAGCTGTCTAGATCAATGGGTTGCTCTTCCTCTGTTTTCTTTTCAATAGAAAACTCATTCTGTTCAAAACTTGGAACACTGATTTGCAGAAAGCGAAGCCCTTCCTCCAAGAAAGGATTTGGAAAGGTAGCAACTGATTGGGGAATTTGAGAAAGTTGTTCTTCAGGAGAGTTAGACTGACTTTGTTCAAATTCCTGTACTAAATAGGATCCTCTTTGTGTCTCAACCTCCTGCTGATGAATATAAGCTTGAATAGCAAGCTCCTCCTGCTACATATTATACTCATTTTCCCTTTCTAAGTCTAATATCCACCTTTGAAATTGTAACATCTCCTTGATGCTACCCAACTTGGTATTCGCATTATTAGAATCTTGGGACTGACTCGGGAGGCTACAAGGCTGGCTCCAAGTGGAATTAATGTGCTACGAGGGGAATTGAGCAGGGGCGGGAGGGTGGAAAGCATGATAGAATTGCAGATAATGCTGGTTGCAATAAGGAGAAAGGTTGTTTGGAGACCCAAAGCTTAAATTTTCATGAAATGGAGGAGAATAACCACCATATTGCTGATAACTAGACATTGCAAGGTAAAATATGAAGCATAAGCAAGTCTAGATAGAAAACCTCCTTAACTGTAGGTACTTGGGCTGCTGAAACCAACTGATATTAAGTTGGAGTCGCCACGGTGCTATTTGCACTGCCTCCAAAGGCTGGTATTGTTGAGAAAAACACCAAATTTCTCAATATATTTTAAAATTATCAATGATGCACTGGTACATGGAGTCACCATGATATGCTGATGTTAACCTCAGAAAGTTTTGAATCTTACTAGCTGCATATCAAAAACCAATAATAGACATGTAATTTTCAAACTGTCTGCTTGATAGTCCCACCAAGCATGCCAGAACTGTTAACACTTGAAGTTGCACCCTGTTGAACCTGATGTCCAATGCCTCAATGTAACATGGGAACACCTCTAAAGTTGTGGGTCACTTATAGATACAGGTCAACCTCCGGAGAAGACCGACTTCCTTTGGTATCACCTAAACTAATGATTCTATAAAGGGAAAGGAAGAAGGAGTACATAAATTGAAACTAAACTAAGGTGATACACAAAACTGATAAGAAAAATGAGATACTCGAGTTACACTTGAGTACTAATGATGGATATGGGACTGCATAAAAAGATTCTGTGGATTATGCATACAAACAGGTTAAACATGCACACACTTTGAAGAAGGAAAAATAGACTTTCACAAATTAAAAGCTCATGGGGAATTGAGTAAACAAAGTTTATAACCTATGTAATACCACTTTTGCAAAGAAAGGCATGCTAACATGAAACAAAGCTATAAGGAAAAGAAAGATTTCACTAAGTAGCTTGATGAATCACTTAAAAAGTGCACAATACTTCACAAGAATCAGAAGGCAAAAAATGAAACATCAATGGTAATCAAGGTAAATTTTATATAACATGTTCCAAAATGAGTTACAAAATTCTGCTAATCCAAGAGAGGATTGTAGAAGTCATAGACTTCAGAAAATCTTCAGGAGAACTCCTTTACAAAGAGGCAAAAATGCCTTATATACAAAGAGTGTTGACCCCTTAGGGCTTACAAAATATCTATCCTTCAAAAAAAATCTCCCATAGATCTTTTAATGGAGTTAATTCTGTATTCGATTGCATCCTTGTTGTCCATGTCAGTGAAGAGTCACTTCCATGAATGGTCTTCTTCAGATCTTTCTGCAACCACCGCATTCATTTCCTGGTCTCGTGTTCCCTTTCTAACCTCCTTGGCCGAGCTGCTTTGAATGCTCCTGAGCTCAGAATAGATACACGTTGCTTTTCATTCTGTTGATCTTCTTCTCCCTAGTCAGACTGCCATGGCTCACCCTTAGCTCTCTCTGATTGGTTGATCATACAACACATGAGATTGCTAGAGGGTCAAGGGTCGCTTAGATTGAATCACATGTCCGTGAGACACTTATCGTGTCTCCCCGATGTGATTAGGCTCTTCATCTATTATTGGCATAGCATGCCTCTGTCGGTGAGACCTTATGCCAAGCAGAAAAAGTCATATCGATACCCTTGGAACCATCGGTAAGACTATCGCTTTAGGGAAGACTTCATGGCGAGCCATTAGGGGTCATACAAATATTTCTTTCATCATCGAGACCTTGACCCCTCGGCAAGACCTTTTACCGAGCACATTCCACTCTCCCCAATCTCCATTCATTCCATTCGATGAGACTCCCCATTGGTCGGTGAAACATTACACTGACCAAGCCCCTTTGCTAGCGAGTAAAACTCCTTCGGTGGGGCACCCATGTGTCGGTGAGACTTCATAGCAAAATCAGCTTCTTTCCCCAAGCACAACACCCTTTTGGCGTGACTCCCATCGGTCGGGAAGACTTTGTGGTGATGTTATCTCTCTTTGGCTCGAAGCTCCTTCTGAGAAGAGTCCACCTTGTCGGTGAGACCTCATGTCAATCTCCTCCTCTCGCTGAGCTCACTCTTCTTCTCCGGGCTCGAGCTCCTTCAAGTCGGCAAGACTTTCTGTGGTCAGGGAGACCTTTTTCCGATGCTACCATCCTTCGCCGAGACCACTCCGCTTTGCCCAGACATCTCAGTGAACTCATCCTTTTGGCAAGGTCCTATGCCGAATTCACCCCGTGTCGCTAAGACTCCCTTCGGCCGGCGAGACTTCATACCGACCGAAGCTTCCTTTTGCTGAATATGACCCCTCGGCTAGGCCCCTTTGTTTTCTTCAATGTGACCTTCATCCTTCGGCAAGATATTATGCCAAAGGCAATATTGTTTTCTGAGCTCCATTTCTTTTGGTGGGGTCCCCTTTCTATCGACGAGACATTTCCTAATCGCCGAGACCTTGTGGCGATGAAAACTTGCTTTGCTGATGCCGCTTCATTCATTGAGACTCTGATGGATCAACAAGACTTATGCCAATATTACCTCATGTCGGCAAGACATCTTTTCTTTGCCTAGACATTTCACCGAGAGCTCATTTTACTTTGGGGATACCTCTCATAGTCGCCAGGACATAATAGCGAAAGCCTCAACTCCTAGTGAGCTCAGACCATTCTGCGGGGGAACCAACACTCATCCACAACAGTTGGCAAGACCTTCGTTAGTCGCCAGGACCTCACATCGAAGCTCACTTCCTTTGCTGACGCTACCTCATGAACGATTGTCGGCGAGACCTTCGTCTTCAGTGAGACCTCCTAGCAAAGCCTTCTTACATACGTCGAAGGCATCCTTTTGGTGAAACCTTCTGATTTCGCCGAGACTTCATGGAAACTTCATTTTTCTTTCCCCCAAGCTCCTACTTCACTGAGACCTTGGCTTGTTGGCCAGACCCTTCGCCGAAGATCTTTCCATCTTGTTGTAACTCATGCTTGGTCACCGAGACATCACTACGAACACAAACATCTCCCCGATGCCAACCTTGTGAGCTACCTTCGGCAAGACATCCCACGCAGAGAGAGACACAAAGATTCATGGCGACCTGAATGCCCCTGGTGACTGGCGCGCTCAGCCAAATGGAATGCACTGCTAGTTAGCAAGACAATGAAAGGGTCTTGCCGACTTTCTTTTCTGAGGAGTGTTTTTCCAAAACCGATTGAGGCATGCTTTTCAACTCAGCTCTTTGTGACTTAGCATCAGATGTATGATTTAATCCTACACAACAATGTCCCCATTTGGCCTTTATGAACACTTGAAGCATAGATTGCCCAACTGATTGAGCCCTTAGGTGAGAAATGGGGTAACAGGTATATGAAAAACTATTTAGCCTATTTGTTATGCTAAACAATTAACTACAGGTTAGAACATATCTATATCACTATAAAATAGCAAGTGCAATTCACCTCAAACTCTTCTATGGTAATTGCTTTGTAAGGAATTTTGCACTCCATGAACATTCTTTGTGCACATTAGTATGTTGGTTATTATCTCCATATCCTTTGTGATCAAAAGAACAGTGAAGTTCATTGAATAACTCATGACCATTTTATAGTGCTATGATCCAGTGCTTGTTGATGTGTTTTTTATGCATCTCTCAACACAGGCAATGTGTAGATGCACTACCTCTCTTGAAAGACAATCTTCCACAATCATATTGTAGAACACTATTCCAAGGTCTCTAATGTCAGGTCTTGATAGTGCTTGGAATATCTCAGTTGTTTGATGTGATTTGCTGGAATCACCAGGCGGACTTATGGATGGGTTACAAAGTGGGGAAGTTGGATCTTGAAATGGAGTTCTTAAAATGCGAGAGTTGTTATGCATTTGCTATAGGTTCAAACAGAAGTCTTGAACTCCATTTTTCCATTGGATTTAGCTTTACAATGTGCAATGAACCTTAGCATAGGTTACTCATTAAATAAAATGAAAAAGGGTAGGGAAGAGAGGAGGTTCATGGATCTACAACTAATTGTGAACAATGATGATAGAGTTCTTGCAATGGACAGCTTCTTGGAAATAATATTCCACTTAACTAGAGATCTCACAGTCTCATAGAATTTGTGCTATCTTCTAAGGTCTGCAAATGTTTCGCCTTTCATTCACCATGTACATGCATGAACAAAGATAAAAATTTTGGAGCATCTTTGAATTCAAGCCAAGACTAACTTTACACAACTATCTACCATCAGCAGACAACAAAAAGTATGGACTAAGAAGTCATCTACATAGCATAAAATTTCATGATCACAGGACAACATTCCTAAAATTTACTAAAGCAATAAAACAGTTAACTAGAACAACAATAAAACCTAAGTTAAACATCTAACAATGGAGATTGAATCAAGCAACATGTGAGAAACTCAGAAAATGCGCCAAGTCAATGTATTTTCCTTATAAATTTCTACATGTATTTACAACAACTCAACCCCCTTTGCAAATGAGAGGAGAGCCCTATTTATAGTGACCAAAAAGTCAAATGAATGGTCAAGATTAATTCTCATTGTGTGGCCAAAATTCATTACAAAATAGGATTTCACCTACCCCCAATATATCACAATTTAAAATTACATTTTTTTATTTTCCCTATTTTGTCCTCTAGTGACGGCACTGTAGCACTTCATCTTTTAGCTGATTTCTCTTTTCAATGTAGCTACTATTTAGGGAGCTCTTTATCACCAATAGGGCTATCCTCCTACTTCTTGGATGCTGCATATTCCATGAACTTGAGGATGACTGTCTGGAGCTTGTCATCTTCAATAATCTAATACCTTAGCACTTGGTAGCTCCATTCCTTTGCATTATCCTCTAGCCTTTTCCAATCTTCATCATACTTTGCACCCCGGTCTCTGAATAGCTCTGATTAGTCGAATGCATGGGCAGAAAAACTCATAAATTCCATCGTGATTTCACTAGACATCCCATCCTCCATTTTCTTCTAGAAGTAGGGCTTCACCTTTTCTGGATCCATCTGCACTACGGGCATATCATATTCTGTCATCATCTTGAGATAATGAGTGCATTCTACCCTGATTTCCTTTATCCATTCTATAACTAAATCCACCTTGCTCATTATCTACTCCAACCTTTCCTTCCTATTGCCAAAGTCCTGCCACCATACATCCATCAGCCAATGATCATCCTTCTTAAACACAAGCTCCTTTTCCCACGTGGCCTTAGCAATTGAAGGATGGCCTTGATCTTTGGAAAGATGGAGTCGTATGCTATGGGGAAGTCAATGCATAGCGTCTTGGTGCCTTCCAAGGACTGCTGCAGGTCCAAGAACTTGTTGGCTGTCCGAATATCCCGGCCAATTCCCATATTTCCAATGTATAAGACTCGTCGGAACCAGTCCTCTGTCGTCTTCTCCAAGTTCTTTCTTCTTTCCATCTTGTCGATTTGTTCCTTGGGCAACAACTGGGGCGCAGTTGCAGACGTGGTAGGTAGGTCATCCATCAATGACCACTATTGTATGTAATCTGTTAAAGCAGCCACCTGTGCTTTGAGCTCATCCATTGAAATCTTATCCTGCCTTATCAAATGTACTACCGTGGCCACTGACTCCTCAAGATGCCCCACCTTCTATTCTTTGGTGGTGGTCCCCAAGTTGATGGTGGAGATGTTGTAAGTTATCCCTTCTTGACCAACCATAGGTGTGGCTACTTGCACAGCTTGAGACCCAAAAGCATCCATCGTTACCTTGGATCGGATCTTAAGCTTCTTTTCCTTCTTTGTTGTGATTCGAGATTGAGCTAGGATAGCCTCCAGCCTCACCCTTGGGTCTTTTAGTATAGGGGTCTTTCTTTTGAGCTACTTTTCCAACCATTCTGGTACGACAGATTTTCCCTTAGGTGAATCATGATCACCCTCACCCCTCTCAGTCAAGGCCAAGGTTTCTGCTCTCTTATCTTCTAGGGACTTTTCTTTTTCCTCGATAGCATCTTCTCCTTCTTCATCGGAGTCTTGGATGAACACAATGCGCTTAATAGGAGGCTTGGCCAATGATAGCTATAAGGGACTTTCTTTCTCTTCCACTTCCTCCCTTCTCTTTCCTTCAACTGGTTTAACCTTGTGTGCATGTTCTTTGAATTACTTGATCTTGAGGCCCTTGATAGCTTGGGCTTCTCCCTCAGTTTTATCTTCTTGCTGCTGTTCTTCTTCTTCACGGAGCAGGATTTCTACCTCTGATTTGGTGTCCTTTGGCTGTCGGGCCAGTTCTTCTTCAAGATCATTGTCAAAGGCTTGCATGATTACTTTGCCAGCAGTGCTATCTTCCTCATCCCCACTCTCCAAAGAACCAGTTCCCTCCTCCTCATAGGCAACCCTGTCAATAATGCAATGTTCATACTCTAGGTGCTCGTGATATTCATCGGCCTCCTCCTCAAAGGGCTTTGAGGCCTCTTGTTCTCGCTCTTCCCACTCCTTGGAAATTAGCATAGTGGCTTCCATGGAAGGTGGCCCTATCAGAGGCTATGAAGGTTGGGTAGTGGCGAGGACTTGAGCCAAGGTTGCCTGAAGCATAGGATCCATGATGATCTGGGAGAGCTTGGAAGTGATATTCTGCATGTGCTTCGAGAAGGACTCAAGTAAGGTGGGAGCAGGCATTGGTGCAACCACCGTAGGCAATGGGAGTGACATAGTGGGTAACATGGCAGCAGAGGAAGGAGGCATTGTCAAGGTGGAAGAAGAGTCAATTACAATCATAGGCTCAGTCGAGGACGAAGAGGAAAGATGGACAGAGATGTCCACCACTGGTGGGGAAGCGGTGACCATAGCCAGGGAGGTAGGTGGTGCGACAGTCGGGGCAGGAAGAGCCAAGACAAGCTTGATTTGATTAGTACCTTCTACTTCTTCTTCTTGCATCAAGAGCTATTCCATCATACCCCCTATTTGCCTAAGTCTTTCAGAGGGTGAGCCCCCTGAATCCTTCCTTGTATAAACCTTTGGGTCAAGAGACTACTCCGTTTCTATCTCCTTCCTCTTCTTAGACCTGGTAACTGGGGAAGACTTGGATGTCCCACCCATTGAAATGGTGGTGGTAGCGTCATTTGTGGTACTTGGCTCACTCTTGAGCCCTTTGTACGTTAGGACCACCCCTTGTTTTAATTAGGCCACTCATTCATCAACCCACTCCTTGGTATGGGCCAAGATTGGCTTGGTTATGGTGTTGAGGTCATCAACCTCTTCCTCATCCTAGTCTATTGTTGGTATTGGCAGATTGGCGACTACAGGGTACCTGGGGTGCATTATGGTGGCCTCATTTTCCTCAACCTGGTCTGGTATGGGGAATGGCTGCACCTTCCTTACAAACTGTGTAGTCATTCGCATATAGTGCGTTGCACGTACTTCTTTATCATCTTGGAAATCTCCCCAAAAGTCTTCAATGTGGTGTAGATGAGCGAATCCTGGCCCCAGCACCTTTCTTATGTGACCATGTGGGTCTATCCATGGGCGAGCAGTGTGTAGGTAGAAATGGTAATCTTTTAGTTCTTTCTCGGAGTTACCAACACACTGGGAAGATTGTAGCTTATACATGCCTTGGCCAAGAGTCATGGGATTAGAGATCCCTGCTATATGTTTGTTGCTGAAGATCGCTTGTATGTGTTGGAGCTGCCAGGAAAGCTCTAGTAAGATGATTCGATCGTTGGGGTATCAAGGTAGCCTATTTGGTCTTTCGGTGAAGCCCTAGGCATGGATGTATGTAAACTTTGGGTACTGGATGAAGAGAAAGGCATATTGCTTCAATAATGC
>VDFB02000007.1:62699184-62716879 GCA_007258455.2 Sequoia sempervirens
CATCCACTCTTCAGTATGATGAAGCTATGGTAAAGATACTTTCAATAGATTCTTCTAAGACTACCATCACATAGGTCACGGGGTTACCAAGAATAGGGGCAAGATTTCCAGTGTGAGCCGACGCAGTTGCAGTTAGGGAAGAATTTTGCATATAAGGAGAGTAATTGGACTCCTCATCACAAGGTACAAAGAGGCTTTATCTCCCCTGGTTGTGGGTAAGTTGTGCCTCTTATATTATCAGATACATCACCTGTGATGGTAGGTAGAATATTTTGTATACAACTCATTTTAATTACTCAGTTATCTCTGGAATAATAGGTTAATGAATATACCAAATTGTTTGTACAACCTGTTAAAATAGATGGCCTTAGAATACCAAAGGAAACATAGTGACACCTCTTTATCTCATCACTATTTGATTACTTTGTTGATAAGGAGTTTAAGGATTCAATACCCACAAGTGAGGTTGGAAGATTTCAAGAAAGATGAGTGCACAAATATTAATAGTTTGTTGGATGCACTTGTAGTTCCTAAGGAAGCATAACCCCAAAATGAGCATGAAGAGGAAAACCTTCATATCTCACCTGTGGCTTCACCTATCCATAGCCAAGGCGAGCATGAGGAACCTGAGGAACTAGAATCTAAGCCACCTATACCAAAGGAATTACCTTCTTCTTCAAGGTCACATAAATCTAAGAGTCGGGGAGGCAGTGCATCTACCTCCTCTACACCCTCTAAATCAAAAGGAAAGGAGGACACTCCAAAGAAAAAGAAGGATACTCAAAAGAAGAGAGATAATGATATAGAGTAGAAGAAGGAGGATGTTTCAAGGAAAAAGAAGAGTGTTAAAAAGGGGAAGAAGAAAATTGAAAAAGAAATACTCACATCTAGACACTCTGGCAGATTGAGGAAATAAGGGGAAATAAAGGAAAATATAGGGGAACCTAAAGGAAAAGAGATGAGCAAAGAACAACGTCAAGAAAATGTTATGATTGTAGAAACTGATTCTGAAATAGAAGGGGATGTTCCTGGTAGTGTGAATATACTAGCAAAAAGGAGAAGATATGTGGTGACAACTTTTGATTTTGAATCAGAAGATATATTTACTACTAAGAAGTTACAGAAAAAAATCCTAGATAGTCCTATTCATGGAGATTATGAAGAAGGTAATGAACAGGTTGAAGATACATAGGAGGTCTACGTTGAAAGAAAGAGATGTAAGGAAGGAACTCCAAGAGGCACTGGAAAGAATTAAACACTTGGAAGAGTTGATGAAAAATTATGAGCAGAAGGAGAAGGAAAGAGAAGCAAAAATGCAAGAGATGGAGAGACTGCAGTTGTATGGTCATGGTACTAAGTTAGATTTGTTGGAACAATTGGTTGTTACCAAGACATGGGACAAAGAACTAGAAATTCCAAATGAGAAACCCCCTCATCTTAAAACTTCTAATTACCATACAACCTTCTCACTTGGCTACCAATTATGGAGAGTAACTAATGAACTTGCACAGTGAAAGGAGAAATGGAAGAAATAAAAGGAAGAATATGATAGGGAATTGGAAAAGAGAGATATAGAATTGAATAGATCAATAGTTCAGTTGGAGGAATTAGCAGATAAGGTTGCACAAATTGTCAGATGTAGGCCTCCACCAAGAACATATGCATTTTTTTTATAGGAAAGGTTTTTATGCTTTCAATGTAGTAGATTAGTTAGCAAACAATCTGTTGGTTTGAGTATGGAATATGAATTTCTAAAAGCTTTCGCTAAATTCACACCTGAAGAACATGATCAATTGTGCGAGTTTTATTTGCACAACTATGTAATACCTAATGAAACAGAATGGAACGCTCTCATTTTTGTGGGAGACCTTCAGATTAAAGCACTTGCCTCCTATTATAGAAATGAGAAACTTAGAGGAGAGATTATGGAAGAGTATGAGGAAAAGGAAAAATCCATTGCACTTCCAATAAGAAGAGAGGCTAAGGATCCAGATGCAGTCATTTATGAATGGTTGAAGCTTCTTAAACATAAAGGTGTGCGTAAGAAGATCATGAAACTTAGAGAAGAAGACTATGAGAGAATGAAAATGCTAGCTATAGGTATTGGACAACAATGTTATAAGCATGTACATAATAGATGGAATAACTTAACACTTGAATCATAGAAGAAAGAGCCACAGTTTTTGTATAATTTTATTGCTATGCTTTAGAGGGCACGAAAATATATGGAAATTGGTGTCAACAAAGGAGTTAATTGGGTACCGCTCACCTTCCACCCACCTATTCTCCTCCATCCAGTCCCACATTGGATTGGAGAGAAAGGTGATGAATGTGAGAAAGTAAGAATTATCAAGATAAGGCAACTTTCAGAATATCAAGAGTTCTATTTGAAATAGATTCAGGGGGTTAACACAGTTATGGACCTGAGGTAGATTGCTTTGCAATACAGTCAAAATACCTAGTGTTTTGCTTGAGGGCAAGGAAAAGGCTAGTTGGAGGGAGTGATAGGTCCAGATAATAGATTATTTTCTATTGTTTTTATACATATTTTGAGATACTTTTAGATAAAATTTCCAAACAATGCTCCTACATTATACTATCCTTTCATATCTATTATGCAGACTTGAACCTTAAATGCAATGATAGAATTATGGTTATAATACATTAGTATTACATTATGTGAAGATATGTATGAAATGTTGATAGAATGCTATGTTTTGATTATGATAGTTATCCTTGTGTACATGCTTTGCAAAACTAACTTGTTTGCAGTTAAAGTGTAACCATGACACGCAACAGTTGCGGGATGAACGCATAGCAAAAGGAACGATTGGACACCGAAACAGGGGAAGCTACATATTAAGTTGAACATGATGGTTGTTGATTAAAGGCACTTGATGAAGGTTGAACATAGCATTATTATGACCAGTTAATAAATGTTGAAGAAAAGGTCTCCTTCACTTATAGGATTTTGACAAATGGTTGTATGTTTACATGCAATTCTATTTTGATAGAGTTTTAATCCTATTGGGATTCCTTTTCCTTTTCAGCTATAGGTTGAATAAATCATTCTTAACTCTGCACTCTAAATATCTAGGAGTGGAGTTAATGATTTTGGTTAAAGTTGTTGCTTTGAATAAAATTCCCTCAAGCTTGTATATAGTTGTTGGTTGAATCTGTAGGATAGTTAGTTGGTTTTTCAGTTTTATGTTATCAGTTACTTTCAATTTCAAAACATGAGGAATATTCAGAATGATTGAGTACAATCTATGGAAAGATATTTTGTAACTTTTTATGAATATGCAATGAATGGAGTTAATTTCATGGGGTGTGTGAAATATATTAGCTAGATTTGGGTTTAATTAGAGTGAGAATAGTCACTTGAGTAGGCCACTCAAGGTAAATTTCCTCACTTCATTTTCTAGTTATTTATTTTTGTCAGTTGTCATTAGTTTATCATTCTTTCATGAATCATATGCAAGCCAATTAGAACTTCATATATTGCTTATTGTTAATGAATGCTTATGAATATGCATGCAATGGTTAACCAGTAGTACTCTAGAGGTTATTTTAGTGGAGTCATTATTTTTTATTAGTTTTGAGTTATTATAGTATCATTTCATTAATAACAGTTTAGTTATAGTCTAAGTTGTAGGTACCTGTAGCCACTAGTTCTAGTTATATCTTTCACTATTTTGAAATTTTGCGAGTTTCCGAAAAATAGAATAACTTGAATAGGGTAGCTTAAGTAGTTTTGAGTCCTTGAATGCATATATAATTTTGCACCATCACAAACTTACAAACCTTGGGTTGAAAATTTAATGAAGTCTTCAACAATGTTGAGTGGACTGTTCAACTAGTTAAACCACTAAATTGTGTAGGTTCTATCAAGTTTACAATACCTTAGCCTTGACTCTATAGGGATTAAATTTCATAGGGCCTATCAATCTTGTTTTGAGTGCAAGGGATACTCATTCGAATAGCTACATACTACTTCATCAAATGGGTTGAAGCTATTCCTGTGAAATGTACAACATCAAAGGTAGTTTGTGATTTCATCAAAGTATTCTAGTTTGTTTTGGGGTTCCTAAAAGGTTGGTTACTGATAATGCAACCAACTTCTCTTCAAAATATGTTATGTTTTGCTACAATCATGGAATATCTCTCTCTCATTCATAATATTACTATCCTCAAGGGAATGGGCAAGCTGAGTCTAGCAATAAAAATCTAGTAACTATCATAAGGAAGTTGGTGGATAAAAATAAGAAGAATTGGCACAAGAAAATATATGAAGCCTTATGGGCTGATCAAACTACGTTGAAAAGGGCCATTGGGATGTCCCCTTTTGAACTAGTTTATGGAATTGGTACAGTCCTTCCCTTGCCTTTAGAACTATCCACTACAAAGTTACAAACTACCCTTGAGGATCAACAGTTTAAGAATTCTTTGGAGAAAATAATAATGAATTTAAGTGAACTTAAAGAAAAGAGAGAAGACACGGTGGATAGGATTATTGTGCATCAGGTGTAGGTTAAGAAGATCTTTGATAGGAAAACCATACCCATTAATTTTATGGAAGGTGATATGGTTATGTTGTGGGATAAGAGGTGAGAACTCAAAGAAGCTCACGACAAACTTGATTCCTTATGGAAGGGTCCTTTTTGAATTCAAAAAGCATATGGTAATAACTCTTTCAAATTGGCTTATCTGGATGGTACTATCTTGCCCCCGCCATACAATGGGCGAGATTTGAAGTTGTACCAAATCTGAAAGTAGGTATCCCATTCCTTTTTAGTTTAGTAGTTAGGAGTTTGTGGTTTGGGTTATGTTTTTGGTGTGTGACCCATTTTTGGTTTGCTTCAATCCTTTGCTTTGTTTCTCTTGCTCATTCATCTTTTAGACTCTATTACCCATGATTTTAACCAGAGATTCTTGGTTCTTTTGCATCTTGTTTAGTCTGCGTCCCCAGATAGAGCCAGTTCTTTCCTTCATTTAAAGTTTGGTTCTAAATGTTCAGGTTTTTGGGTATTCTTTTGATTTTCAAAAAATTTCCATCTTGCGAATCGATCTTTTAGTCATTTTGTGAACCTTTTTAGCCCACAAATTTATATTCACAACTTGTCTTTCCCCGACTTGGTCTTGTCACAAATCTTTTCTCTTTAAGCGTTGGTCTTTTGATAGGTTTTCAAACCATTTCGAAAACCGTCCAAGTTTTATAACCTTTCCATTTTGTGAAGGTTTTTTTTTTCAAAAGGTTATTATTAAAGAAAAGCAGGTCTTGGGTGTTTTCGCAAACCTCTATTAGGGCCAATGTTTCTTTTCTAACCATATTTTATCCCCTACTAAAAGGAAGTAATATTATATAAGGTGAAGAAATGTGCCAAATTAAGAACTTGTTGGGGCGGGTTTAAGTTTTCAAACTTCATTGGTTACCAACTATTCTCTCAAAAGTTGTTCAAATATCCAACTTTTCTAAATTTTACCAAGGTCACTTGATATTTTCACCAATTGGCATGTGTATCTGGCATTAAATTTTTCCAATACCGAAGTAAATGAAAATTCTCAATCATGTAAGATTAAGCCATCATTTCAAACATAATCATTCTTCTTGGGGAGTGTGATTCTCAAAGTCAAGAAGAAAATATATACAAGTGGCACTCAAAGAAACAACTTGAGCAGGGAGGGGTGGCATATTTCCAAGTAAATAGCTTTCCTGAATCATCCTGGTGATCAACAATTGTTTTCTGCATCATAGCACAGTTGAATTTCCTGAGACAATGAAATACAAACTTATTTGGATTATGAGCTCTTAATTGGTCTCGATAGTTTAGTGCCTGAAATTGGTGATACAAGGTTAGGGCATATCAATTTAGATGCATTTTGTGAAATAATTCATAGGCCAGATAGAAATCCAATCACTCAGAGGGTAATAGAAAGTGGTCTCCTTGAAGCCAATGCATTTATAGTGGTAGAAAAAAGCACTGAATTGGTATTGGAATGCATATCATGTTACAACCCAACAACAAGAGAAATTCGCATAGAAGACAACAATCTCTTGATAACCTTGGATAGAGCTACAATAGGGTGTTTTAGATTGCCAAAGAGAGGTTGATTCACATTTAAATTTTCCCTATCTCAAGGTTTCTTTTTAAAGAAGAAGGGGCACTATCATAATTGCATTGCAAAGGAATGGTTCGATCACCCTAAGAAAGGAAAGTCATAGCTTCCTAAGAAAATGCATAAGTTGCATTTCAAAGAAGCAATCTTAGATATTATTGTATTGTTGCATCGGGTGAGAGGGAACATGAATGCAATTAATTTCCAAGAGTGGATGTACTTCTTAGAGCAGGTTATTTATGGTGGTACACAATACCTAGATTGGGCCACTGTAATTAGTGATCGATTAGATCGAATAATAAGAAGTTTTGCAGCGAACAAATCATTTTTCATGTCCTCATATCTATTCTATGTGCTAGCTTGTATGAGACCTTGGATTGGTCTAAAAATTGTTGAGGATTTTGATGAACAGATTCAAATTTATGATTATTACCATGATTTTCAGCTTGAAAAGAGTTGTAAGAATTTTCTTAGGTTAAATGATGTGTTCATCATGAAAATAGGTAGAGAGTTGCAAGGTGATCCGGGTCAGAGAGTATCTCCTAAGGCTTTTCAATTGGTCACTAAGTATGGCAATCTCTTTATATAGTTTTAGACATTTACCTACTTGTGGGTGGGTGGATTTGATGACTTTCCTTTGAAACTTCCTAGATATGTAGAAGATAAATTTATCCTAATAGAAGTTTTGCATCAAGCCTCAAAGGTAAACAAGAGATGTGTAGATAGGAAAAATATGGTGGCATCCCATTCCCAATTGGTGTAGGGTATTATGAATGTAAGTCATAGTCAAATGCCCTTAATCTAAGAAGAGAAATTGCAAAGTTCTCTTTTGATACTTACGAGAGGAGGTTCCCATTTGACAGTAAAAACTATGTGAGGAATAATCTCTAGCTTGGTCCTGGTTACTACCATATGCCTCATCTTGAAGATTTCTAGGCTGATTGTGTAGATGATTCTGAAGTAAGAAGAAGGAATTGGATGAGACTCTCTGTAGCACAATTCTTCAATTTCAAATTAGGTTAGAATATAAGGGGAGTACAAGATGAAGATTCTGATTTGATTGATCCAACTTATGCTCAATAGATACAAAATTTACCCTTATCACCAATAGATTGGAACAATGAAGAAAATGAAGACATTTAGGTTAGAACCTTAGAATTCTTGAGAAGGATGCAAGTTTGGCTAACCAAGAAGAAAGGAGAAGATACTAAGGCTCCATTAAAGGAAAAGAAGGGAGCACATGAAAAAGAAAGTACTAGTCATATAGGCACAAGGTCTTCTACACTAATACCACTAGTACAGGTTACATCTCTATCAAGTGGTAGTGGAGATGGTGATGATCCTCCTAATAAAGTGAAAGGACTTGAGTGAATTTGTGGTGGAGGCCCCTTACTAATGTTGTAACTGAAGAACATAGTAGTGATGATGTTGAGCAAAAATTAGAGGAAAGCAATCAAGGAAATAAAGTTGATAGGGAATCCTTGGAGACCAACACTCAGCAGCCTCAAGGAGAAGCAGAGGTAATTTTTCAACCCGATGAAGCCTCAATCACTTCTCCCTCGAATATATGTAATGTGGTGAGATCTCTTTTGCTAGATATAACACTTTGTCTCTCTACATCTGAGACTTTCCAAGATCCTAATACACCTACATCCTCACCATCATGGCTAGAGAATTCTCTCTCCAAGAAAAGAAAAATAGTACCTATCATGTTGTTAGAGGAGGACATTATGGGAAAACTTTTGCAAAAAACTTCTAAATTAAAGAAATTGAAAACTACTGCTAGGTTGTTAGAAGACGAGTCTCCTAGTTTGGTTATGGAATTTTCTCGAATCTCTATGTAGAAATATCCTAACCAAGTCAATGTAGCAGACTACAATATAACCAAAGTGGATTTAGGTCCTCCTAGTAGAGATGGGGATATCCATAATTTTCAAGTTATTGCCTGTAGGTTGGTGGAAAGAACGGAAAATGATAAGTAGGATAAAGATGAATTGAAGAGATCCATATAGCTTATTTCTAATTGTCTTAGGACTTTAATAGATCCCTCACCTCAACCCCTGAGTCTGGACAGTCCTACCTTCGATCCTAATCCAGCTGCTAGAAAATCCATGATGGGTAGAATCCAAAAGGATAGTTACTACAAGAAGGTTGTACAAAATTGGATTCTTGAGATCAAAGAGTGACCTCCCCTAGTTGAGAAATTGAGGAAACTGTATGATGAGTTTGTGTTCTTAAGGAATTCAATCAAATTTGAATTGGTTGTTTGTACATAGGAGGAGACACACTAGGTACTTATTGATCGTGAGCTTACTGATCTTATTTCCATGGGTTTGGAAAAATTTGTTGCTGAGAAGATCATTCCTTATAAGGAAGATAATTGGGGTCTTATGTGAAAAAAAAGTATAACCTGGAAGCTTGAATTCATAAAATCAAACTTCTTAGAGCAAACAAAATTGTTAAAGAAATGTGGTCGCTTGAATAATAATTTCATCAAGAACTTTACTGATTTTGAATTCCCAATAACAAAAGGAGATAAACAAGGGCCTACCACATTTGAAGAGTTAAGAAATACTTTCTTTAAGGAAATTGATACATATGCAAGGGAGCAATCATTCAATAAGGAGGCACTAAAGAAGCTGCCCAGGATTGATTCGACGTTGTCCTGGCATGAAGATTATACTGCACTCATCATGCATAAAATGGAGCCAATTTGAATTACCAAGGCTACTTGGTAGTTAAGAATGATGATTGTAACCTTCCCATAGTAGATAGAAATCATTGATGTCATGTTGGCCCTGAAATACTATCAAGTACATGTGGAAATTGCTCAACAAAAGTCGTTCGAGGAAGAAGCACCTACCTCTTCGCATGCCAAACCATCTCAACATTAGAAGAATTTAAGTTTCTTATATTTTGTCTTTAAAATATGATGAACTCCATTATTCTGAGTCTTTCAAGAATTAGTTATTTTATGTTGTTTCACAAGACTTTGGTGAAATTTACTCTTTGAAAACTATAAATATGTTATATTTTGATTGTGCAAGGGTCCAAAATTTTGATCCCCCTTGCATTATGATGCATGAGTGAGAATCGATCTTAATGAAAGATCAATTTTTTTAGTTTCAATTCATTTTCTGTGAATGTTGTTGTCTATGTGCAATAACTTTAAATTAGATGTTAATATTTTCAAGAAAGTTTGTGAGCTTTGACAAGAATTTGGATATACCTTTCCTTTGATAATGTCATGTTAAGTGACATTTAATTCATTTATTTATAGTAGATGGGTGGAATTGTATTGAGTCGAGTCAACAAGTGTTCATAGTCTGATCTGTGAGTCACGATACTGATCATTTTCTAGTCCTTTCATTTTAGCAACAATTTAACTGTAAGCATTTTCTTTCATGTTTGGTTCATGGCTATGAGCAAGTATTATTTTTCCTTTTTTTCTTTATGGTTAAAAACATACCTCAAGTTCATATATATTCAGAAAAATTCAAAACTATATCAGAAGAGGGAGTTGTACCTCAATCAAAATTCAAACGAAGATTACCAACCCAATGGTAATCTCTCCAACTATTGTGAGTTGATTTTTTCCTTCTTGGGCATTATAGAGTCATTTGTTTTCATTCTTTCTAAGGAAATATTTGTTCACTAACATATGGTCACTAAATTAAGGATGTTGTAACCATGCATAATATCACTACAAATTGTAATGTTGATGTAAATGTATCATGTTCTCTCCAAAAGGGAAAGGGAACTGTATTGACCATGGCCTTATCATTAACAAGGGCCCTCTTAATGCAAGTCTCATATATCTATACTTGTAAATACAAGGAAGGATATCATCTCCTAGATAACTCATGTTTAGTGGGAATCTACTTAATGCGAAAAAGTGTGGATTATATAATTTTGTATTTGGAAAACTTTTATCAAGGTCAACCTAATTAATTTTTTATTCAAGAGATGGTGTTTTATCATTTAAATAATTAAATTTGATATCTTTCAAGAGGGTCGCATAATGCATGGAGAGTTCTTTATAAGATCAGTGAAGGAGATATTTAATAAAGTTTTATGGAGGTCATCAATTAGATCATATTTATTGATGGGGCTTGGAGAGGGGTCTACTAATGATACCACATACCTATTATATTCCCTTTTTTTGGTTAGCAAGAAGTTATCAGACATCACTAAATTTAGATAAATTTGACTAAACTAAGCATTTTGGTTACCCATTTAATTCCTAACCAACTTGAGGTATTTTATTTTTGGTGAGGTGGTGATGATCAACCCTAATGCATTAAGATTGCAAGAGTTAGGTTGTTTGGAACCATTTTTGCATTGATGCAATGAAAAGGGATCTTGGTAGATTCATAAGTTGGAGTATTTAGGGGAAATAGGCTGCTAGTGGTTATAGTTTGAGTTATGTTTGTGGGAGAAGAAATATGTTGACAAATAAGTATTACTACTCCACTAAGAGTTTAGATATGAATTAATTACACTCCTAAAATGTCTTGGTGTCATTCTCCCTTGTCTTATGGAAATACAAAATTGTTAGGACTATCATGTCAAGGATTTTGATATGGATCAATTATTATTGTAGGTGTGATCATTGTTTTTCTTTTTGTTCCTTTGGCCATAGTTGTTTCTAGGAGGATAGTCAACAACACTAACATTTTGGTTTCCCATGTTCAAGTAGTTATGGAATCTACCATACTAATTACAATTGTAGTTATGATTATTGTTGATATTCTTAGCTAGTGTGGTATTTAACTCAATTATTATAGCATTTCAATTTATTTTCAATATTTTGGGTGTTGAGGGGTTACTATTTGTTGGATCTCAATTGTGTTTATGGTTTGTCCTTGATGAAAAAATCACTTTCAGTTGGTTCTATTCGTTGTCAGATGGTTCTCTTTGATGATCAGTTTCAGTTTGCCTTCTCATGCTCTATCTTGGAGTTTGGTCTTCGGCATGTTGTTTCATCGAGCGCTTTGTGTCTCACTGACCAACACAAGAAAAAACATATCGGTGTGAAAATGCTAGGGTCTCCCCGATCCATTTTTTTATAAACTTTTTTGTTGCCTATCGGAAAGACGTTTCTGATGTCTTGTCGATTGGATTTTACATACAAGCAGCTTTCGGCAGGACTTCTCCATGGTTTCGGCGACAGAGGGTGATCCCTATCGGCAGTGTTATACCGTCAGTATGAGGTCATAGCGAGATTGTTATGTCTCACCAACCAGAGGTTGAATGGGAACACATCGACATGAGTTGCAACATCGATATAAGTCATAGAAAACTCTGTGGGTCTCACCGATGGAATACATATGGACCTTGTCGGCATAGGCATTGAGTTGTCTCGACAAACAGGATTGATCACATGGGCTTTCGGTAAGACACAGGATGCTCTACGAGAGGTCACCCTGACAATACTTTGTCTTAGTGAAGGCGAATGATGGTTACTTTTCAGTGAAAGGTTGGTAATTTCTTAGCATTCAAGTATGTATCATGGGGTGTTTTGGTATGACTCAATGAATTCTATGGGACCTCTCCTCGATTATGAATTGTCTTAGCGACACCAGATGAAAGGATGACTTTCGGTAAAACAAAGCATTATCTACGAAATGTCTCCCCGACTGTAGAATGTCACAGCAACAAATGGTGGGATGACTGACGGCATTAAAGTTGCCTTCGGCACAACTTTACATTGATTGAAAAGAAAGTTTGTTAGGGCAAAATTTGTGATTATTCTTTTTGGCTGGGTATGGAACCCTAGCCTGGCCGCCATCATGAGAGATTAAGTTTCTGTTGTTGTTGGTTGTAACGGCTTTATCAGTGGTATATGGAAGCTCGACAGTGGTTGATGGAGCCATGGGAGTTGTAGATTTGACTGGTATTTATGCGTTTCATGCTACACATACTGGTTTATAATCACCATTTTTAGAACTGCTCTTTGCATCTCAGTTACTAATGTGGCAAATGATGCCTTGACAAAATATTGTTATTCATGCATTAGAGGTTATGATTTACAGTGGTGGGCATTCGTGCTTTTTAAGCAATGAAATGATCTCAAACGTTTCAGATTTGTTGAGGATGACTCTTAGCTAGGTGAAACGGCTCTTGTATTTGCAAATTAATTTCACTAGGTACAAGATGAAGATTTCTATTATAAACAACTTTGTTAACTTCAGTCAAAATCTTTTCAGGTTGGTTGTTCAGCCGTTACTTCTGAAGACAGTTACTTATTTGGCATTTAAATAAAAAAGAGTTATCTTTTCTCTATGCTCCTTTGACCACAAAATTCATTAAAGACTTGATACCTAAAAAGATGTATAAATTGGCCCCCACGGGTTAGAGTAGTTGGTCTCAAGTCTCGGGTTTGCTCCCCGAGGTCTGGGGATCGACTCTCAAGCCCGGTATGAACCCCGTCACGGACACTAGGGGGGCGGTGCTGGTTATCCCGTGACCATAGGGATTAGTCTCGCCTCCGCTCGCACCTCCCTGAACCAGTGTAAGGGTGGGCCGGAAGGGCAGCGGGATACCCTTGAGACCAAAAAAAAAGATGTATAAATTGAAGTAGAAAACTCTTTTCTGTGCTATTGTTGTAATTCTGAGATTATCATTCCTTGGCTGTATGAAAATGTATGGAAAAACTCTGCAATAACATCTAAATAACAAGAGGCAAAGACATTGTAAATTTCTTCTCTATATAGTATTTTAAGGATTCAATTATTGAATCTTTAGGGTATTCTGTAGACGAGAAAACAGAGAAATATGTGCTTAACTGAAAACAAAGAAATCCTCTGAGTTATTACTATTGTTCAAAACATAATTTGAGGGGTTGGTACTCCTTGAGATAGATATCTCTAAATGAGGGGTTGGTGCTCCCTGAGTGGGTGCTCAAAAATCAGCCTATAAGGCATTGTGAACAGTTGTTTAAAAGATTAAGCCCGGAAGGCATTTCGAGAGTGGTTCTTATACCCCAGGAGGGTTTTCCACTCGGCAAAATCTTGTGTCTCTTTGTTCTTCTAAGTTCTCACTGCTTTACTATGTTGTTGTTGTTTCAGTTCACTGTTGGGTTATTACTTTTCTCAATTCTATTTATGAATGATTACATTCAACTCATGAATGCATTAATCAGAGTAATATTGAGATCAAATCTGAGCTATGTTTTTGAATTTTTGAAAATTGGTCAAATCTGTTAAGACACTAATTCACCCCCCCCTCTCAGTGTCATTTTAACTCCAACACTATTATCATTGGTTGGGGTTTGAGTGACTAATATACCATTGATGTCACATACCTTCCTTTCATTTTCAATCATGGCTTGATATATTATTAAGGCACTCATGACAGCTTTCATGTATGATCTATAATGGAGATTTTGGACCTCCTCATGTATCCCATGTTGATTGTTACTATTGTCATTGGTTGGGGTTTGAATGACCAATATCTAATTGATGTCACATGTATTTCTTTCATTTTAAATCATGGATTGATATATTATTAAGGCACTCATGAGATCTTCCTTGTTGTGCACCCATGGATGAGTAGAGAACTTGTCTCCATCATGCCATTAAATGTGTAATCAATTCATTTGAATCTTTCTTAACACTAAAGAAATCTCATATTATTTTTTCCTTTACTAGTTTATTCATATTTAAGACAATGATAAACTCATAAATAAGTTGTCAAAAATATTAAATGATGTCTTGGGGAGTCTATAATACCACTCTATTATTATTCCTTCTAGAGTTTTTGGGAATATGCTAACAATAAACCCTTACAAAGTAAGTATTTCCAAAATGATAGTGTTGTAATATTTATTGTGGGAGTTAAGATATACACTCCCTTTAAACTTATGGAGTTTGAGGAGGGTTTGGGGTAACATCATGTTGCAATTGGTGTGATCTAGGGACTTCTTTAGATATTTGAGATAAGTCCCAAAAAATATTCCATGAATGGAATGAGAAATCCCTTTGAACATGAACCTTGTGGGTGGAACGCTAGCCATATTGCATTTGAAAAGGAATGTTTAGTTGTTGAAGTTTAGGGAATGTTAGATAGCTTTGAGGAATTGTACTCAAGGGTTGAAAACTTGGTGGGATCACATCATTTAAATTTTATGATGTAGGCATTGTTGATGGTGTTTTCTGCACAGCAACAACTCAGACAGAAAATGATATTCTATCTCTCTTGAAAGATAATCTTCAACAATGAATTGCTGAAAATCATCCCAAGGTCTCTCGGGTGTCAGGTCATGACAATGCATAAACAACTCAGATAATATGTGAAAATGCTGGTAATCACAAGGGGCCTTACAAATGAACAATGCTGGAAGTGAATTTTCACCAGATGCAACAGTATGTTGATGCTTTCAATCCTAAAACTAACCAAGATTCAAAATGAACAGCAAAAGAGATAAGGGTTTAGAGAGATTCTATTATATTCTAACTCCTAAGATCAATCACAATAATGATGAAAGCTGCAAATGGACAGATCCCCAATAAAACCAATCTCTGCTTGATCAAGGACAAACCTGCAACTACACAGAAATGGTGCGATCTTCTGGGGAAATCTGAAGATTTTCAGACTTTGAACATTCATTCACATACCCAACTGCTGGCGCAATGTAAACAAGCATTCACAGTTGAACTTAGCACAGAAGTGAGGCCCAGACTAACTTTACACAGCAATCTACAATCAGCAAATTGCTAAAAGTATGGACCGGAAATCGATCAACATCATTAACATTTCACCACCATTGTAAAAGAGCTGAAATCTAACATCTAACATCTAACATCCAACATCCAACATCTGAGAATCAAGAACAAGAAACCATAAAAACTGTCGAAAATAAATACAAAGTTTGCCAAATCAACAATCCAATTGCATTATTTTTCCAGCATTACATAACAATTTCAAGTCTCTCATCTCCTACAACTAATTCTGAAAACTACTTGCCAATTATGGCCTAGCCAAACTCCTAAAATCTCCCTTTACAAATGAGGCAAAAATGCCATTTATAGAAGACCCCAAACATGTCGGCCTAATTAGATTTTACAATAATGACTGGCCCCAAAACAGGTCGGCCTAAGGAGAATTTCAAAATAGGACAAGATTTGCATTAAATGCATGAATATTATCCATGTCGGCCTACGATCTCCAGCAAGATCAGATTGACGTGTCCTCCAAAAAGTCCTCCAGCTGTAGACAGTTTTGGCACGGATTCTTAGGCAGGTCCCACTTTGAAAATTTAAACTGAACACTTCCAGATTTCTTTCTTTTGGCACGAATCCATATGCAAGTCCCCCTTTTAATATTTGTTTAGTCCTGAAAAACAGATATCATCATTAATAGCCCACATGTTCAAATTAAATTTGAATGAAATTTTGACCTTTCTAAAAAAACTTACATTTTTATAAGGAAACTTTTCATTTTCAGAATTTTTTCCGTTTTTGGAAATTTTTATTTTCAATTTTTTTTATCCTCAAGAAATTTTCATTTCGGGGATCATTTTGAAAAAATTCCATTTTGGAAAAAACGATTTGGAAAAAATTTCGTTTGAGAAACAGACCAAGGGGAAAATGCGGGAAAATCCAGGGTGCGGTGATTCTAGACGAATCCGGAAAATCAGTGAGGGCAGAGTCGGGAAAAAATCGAGGCCAGACGAGAATGGGAAAATTCGGTAGACGAGTTATGGGAAATTCCAGCCGGACTGGAAAATCCCGGATTTTGTTCAAAACCTAGTTTTTCCGAAGCACAACTCGGGGGAAGGACTTGGACAAGCAAGATAAACGTCTAAGGACCCCCAAAGGCAATGAAAGCAATAAAATTAAGGGGTCAAAAGACACCAAAAGCCAATCCGGGAAATTCCAGGCAGACAGGATTATGGGAAATTCCAGCCGGACAGGATTATGGGAAATTCCAGCCGGACTGGAAAATCCCGGATTTTGTTCAAAACCTAGTTTTTTAAAGTGCAACCTGGGGAAATCACTTGGGCAAGCAAGATAAACATCTAAGGACCCCCAAAGGCAATGAAAGCAATAAAATTAAGGGGCCAAAAGCTAGAGCAAAAAGAGGGTCCCCACTTTCAGTGGGGCGTGTGTGCAAAACTGTACAACAGGCATCTCATCTATTTGGTATGTGTTTATAAAATTATATGATTTAAGTAGAAGAGGCACAAAGGACTCATTGGTTATTCTACATGAGTATAAAATGATATATTAGGGGTAGTTGAATAATCCCCTAGGTTGACTCATTTATGACAATGGTGAAAGTATTAGTGTGGAGTTGTTACCTTATATATCTTTTTCACTCATTTTTTTCTAGGGTTTTTGAGTGGCATATCAATACCCCCAACCTCGAGAATTATAATTTTCTACACTAGGGTGGCTATGAGTGCTTAAGGGCTTTCTCCTTTAGGATTTATACATTGTGTCTCACGATTGTGAGGTGCATTTTTTTATGTTTTCATTATGGATCATGTTGTGGGGACTGAGTGGTCCTATTTATCATTATCTTAGTTAGGTTCTCAATCTATGTATGTTGTGTGGATACTTTATCATTTTGGAGGATTATTTCAAGGGATTCTTATGTTTCTTAGGCATCTACCCAGTCTCTTTCAAGGTGATCCACCTCATTGTTGATTTGAGTGGCCATATCCCTATAAGTGGCCAAGCTAGGTTCTTGCTTAGGGATCTCAAATTGAACCAAAAAGTGTTAGGCTCTTATTAGTTTATATTTCATTACAAATCTATCCATTGATATTGACCCGCATGGGGTTATCAAAGGTGGTGTAATATAGGCTTTTTCATGTGTTCTAATCATGATCTTATAATTAACTATATTAATAAGTACCCTCAAATTCATGCTTATTTGAAATAGGTTTCATTGGATTAATAGGAATATACCAATTAAATATGAGTGTGAGAGGTTCATTGAATGGAATATAACCTTAGGGTCTTATAAAACTTGACATATTTAGGAGTACCTTAGGTACCACTAAGTAATTGGAATAATAGTGGTGAAGGAGAAAGAGGATGGGTTGGAAGAAGAGTGAAATATTTTTTTATAAGGATATGTTCTTCACATTAGGTTCACCAAAATATGTAGTACTCCATATCCACTTACCATTATTGTATATGAGTTGGAAGTGGGTTGCCACATGTCATGTACAAATGTGGCTTACATGTAGGTAGATCACTCTTTCCCATGTAGAAAAAGCTAGTGAAATGGGGGAATGTATAGCTTAGACCACCTATGATTATAATTTTAGGTCTCAAGTCCCTAAGGTTTAATTTACTCCCAAATTCCAAGAGTGTTGAGTTTGGAAAGAAGACCCAACACTTATGATTGGGTTTGGGTAATTGAGGACCAATTATTGAGATGGGTAGGACCTCCTTCACTTTTGTTTCTACTAAAAAAGGGGGTTTCCTCTAAGGTGATTCAATTGATCACTGTAGGAACTAGAAATTCACCTTGATACAAACCATACCCATTTAATATTGTACCCTTGTTTAGTTGTCACTTTGTACCTATATGTCGATTAGTAATATTTCAAGGTCAAGCAACT
>VDFB02000007.1:62716979-62795535 GCA_007258455.2 Sequoia sempervirens
ATACAATGATTGCTAATGTCCTTCATGAGAACCTTAGAAGAATGGATGAAGAACTTGATAAATTGTAAGATTTTATGATTTCTGAATGCAATGCTACTAATTTGGTTCCTATGATAGATAACATGAGGAGAGTAATTGAAAATGAACAAGGAATAGAGATTGTTCGTAGCTTGGCTCACATTATTGATAAACATGTCCCTGCCATAACTATTTGTGCTCAAGCTTTGGGGTATACTCAAAGTCAAGGCGGAATTTCAATTCCTCCTTCCACAACCATAATCTCTATTCTAACATACACTAGTCCAACTATTACAACAACTATACAACCTACTAGCAATGCCAACACTTAAGTATTTCCATTGGGATTCCCTTTAGCTTTGTGCATTCAAATCTCATATTTCCTAATCTGTCTCCCCTCACAAACTTACAAGTCACTTGCCCCCTGAATACATATACACCTCCATCTTATTCACCTCCATCTCAATACATTAACAATGATATATTCTATAACACACTCTTGCAAAAAAATTCATCCCTCCAACAAAAAATTGCTACATTAAGTCAAAACCAAAATGGCCAACCTTCACAGTATGTCAAAATAAATCCCTTGTCCTTAGAGATATTGAGAATACAAATGCCACAAGGTATAGAGATTCCTAGATTTGAGAAATATGGTGGGAAAGGAGATCCTGTTAGCCATGTTTCCGCATGTACAACCCTATGTAGTGACTTCATTTTTTAGGATAAATTTTTGGCTAAACTCTTCCCTAGATCCTTGAAGGATACTGCTTTGGAATGGTTTTTCTCCTTACCAAATAATTCAATAGGTTCATTAAATAAACTTATTGATGCCTTCTACAATCATTTCCAAATACATATGGGTCCTAAGGTGACCTTAGCTGATTTAATGACATGCAAACAAAAGGGTGATGAAAAAGTCACTAATTTTGTAGTGTGATACCAAATGCTTTACTCACAAATAAACATTAAGATTCTTGATGGTGACCTTCAAAGAATGTTTATTTCCAATTTACAAAAAATGGTCCAAATTAAACTTGAGATTTTGAAATTTCCCTTCTTCACATAGTTGTGTACTACCCTTCATGATTACCAAAATTTGGTTAGTAGTCATGAAGTGAAAACTCCCTCTATCCATCCTAAAAAAATTGAATCCATGTCTCATAACAACTATCAACCATTCAAGAAACAAAATAAGGGATTTTTACAACTTAATCCCCCTCAACCAACTCAACATGTTGATAACCAAGTGGCTACTATAAAGATGAAAAATCCATACACATTTTCCAATAGAAATAGACAATTCACCCTATACCTGATACCCTTAATAATATCATGTTGCAGCTCTTAAACCAGAAATTGGTCTCTTTACCTCCTGTTAGAGCTCCTGATCCTACTAAGCCTTTACCTCCAAACTATAGAAAAAATGCCTATTGCTATTTTCACTGAAAAAGTGGACATGATACGGAATATTGCAAGCATCTTAAACATCTTGTGCAAGACCTCATTGATTCTAATCATATTCAAATTGGTGGTGTTAATGATCAAGGTAATAAGTTTGTATCCCCTCCTAGTCAAAATTTGCAAATCTTTACTAATCCTATGCCAAATCATAATATTTCCTTTGTCAAAGCTAGTGAAACTAAGAATGATGTGATGAATATAGAAACGGATGATGAAAACATGAAAGACAATGAGGAAAATCCTACAGATGATATGATTAGTATCATTGAAGTTCAACCTCGTAAGGGCCTAACTAAAATTCCACTTGACATTGCTTTCTCACAACATGACGTAATTAGACATGCACCTAATGGTCCTCTTTACATAGCTAGAAGAATCAACGAAAAGCCTACTAATGGTATATTAATTGCTCTTGTTTGTGTAGAGAATGTGATCATTGAAGAATTCCTATTTTTGCATGAACTATATCAAGATACTTATGAAAAACCAAAAGCATAGATCAAAACACATAATGGTTTTGCTTTCCCTATGATAGGTTTGATAACTCTTCCTTTAAAAGTTGAACCAAAAACATTAAGTGTCTCATTTTACATCATCCCGTCATCAGACCAATTTCGTGTGAAGTTAGGCTATCCATGGCTTTGCTCCATCAATTTTGTCCCTTTGATTGTGCATAAATGCTTAAAATTTCCATTTGGAAATGAAATCTTTACTCTGCATCATAGTGGCTTTAATCTTGTGTCTTCCCATGGGAATTTTTCATTGGATGTCTTTTGGCTAGGTAGACCTATGGAACCTATTAGGCCTCGTGAGGACTTCTTTTTCAAATCTTATCAAAATTTTAAGGCAAAGCACATAATAGATTTATCCCTTACCAATATGCCTCAACCTAAGATTGAGCCTCCTGTCCTTGACGAAACCATGATTGAACAAAAATCCCTTCCAAGTAACCAAGACCATTGAAACATGACAAATCCTCCACCCATTTCCTACAAGAGACCACGAGATAACCAAATAAGTCTTGTTGTGCCTCCTAAAATCAAACAAGTTTACAAAGCTAAAGAGAAAGCGGTTGAACAACCTCCCATGGTTCCTTCTATTCCTCCCTTAAGGGAAGAAAAGAAACCTATGGTTGATAAACCTACTCCTACATAATCACAACTTGAAAATCGAATAAAAAGGAACCAAAATGCTAGAGAGAGTGTAAGCATAGATGTCATGCTACTGCTCGTTTGTTGCAAGCAAAGAAGAAAATAACAACATAAAAAATAAAAATCCAAACTTACCTCAAGAAATGCATGATTATTCTTGACCTCCGTTGAAACAAGAAAGTATAAAACTTTGAACACAACGAGAACACGCATCTTCTATGGATATTATCATTAGACCATCTATTGTGATAAACTTGGACGATGATAATAAAATTTCAAAGATTGACGAGGAAGTGCATAATGAGGTGAATTCATTTTTTTTATCTTCTATGATCTTAAATGATAACAATTGTGATGATCCTCCTAGAAAGAGTGATTCACCACATGATGAAATTGGTAATTATCCTAGTTTGGCACTTGATGTTGTCCCTTTGGCTAGTTGTCTGCCTTCTGCATACGATGAACAATATTGGGATGTGGACAACCTGTTATAGGTTGACTCGCATGTGCCTTACGAGTCTTGTCTTTGTTTTCTTTTTCATGTTCTTTATGTGATTGCATGTGTGTAATGTGATACCCCATATCATTTTGTTTGATGTGTCTTCATGGTCATTCCTCTATTTGTGTCACGTCTTAGACTTGGATGATGTTTGCTTTTACTTTATGTGGAACTGAAACATGAATAAATGTGTGTGGTAGAATAAATTTTGTGAGGTTTGAATAAGGAAATAGGTGAATGTTTATTTTATTTGAAAGATGGAATGAAATGGATGATATTTTATTCTAAAAATGATATGGAAGTGGTACCTTGAAATAGTAAATTTCATTGTTTGATTATATTTTCTTAGACACTAATCTATTAATGGGTGCCTAAGTTTATATGAGATGCAAGTTTGTCGAAGACCAAGAGTGTAGTTGAGGTAGAGGAGGTTAGCCACCTGGCAGGGTTAAGTTGGAACAAATCCTCTCACACTCACACACCACTTAGTAACATATAAATTGCATTTAGGATGCTATTTAATTAATTATTTATATTGTTTTACTTTGCAATGTTTGTTTAAATTAATTAGTGGTAAATTAAATGCATAGAAATAAAAGAATTAGTTTAGTATATTTTTAGTTGATGCTTTATTTGAGAATTAAGATGTTTTTTATTTTATTAAATTTAGAATAATGTGTTGCATAGAAAACAAATCTTGCTTTCTTTTAAAATTAGATTTATTGGAAAAAATAGAATAAAATGAAATATAGGAAGATTTTCAAAAACAAAGTGATAAGATAGAAGACATAAAAAATAGAAAAATATGAGAAAAGATGATTAAAATTAGAAAACAAAATAGAAAACAAAGCAAAATAAAGCTGGAAAAAGGAGGAAGAAAGTAATAAAAAGTTTATAAAACTCTTATTTTCTCAACAAGAGGATTCATTCTAAAAATTATTATTTTTATGTTATCTTTCTTCTTTCTCTCTAAAAAACAAATTGGATGCAAGGCAAGAACAGTAGAATTGGGTGAAATTGGGAAAAGAAGAGGAATAGAACAGGAAAGGACAACAGAACTAGAGTAATTTCATCAAGATAGCATTGGATTCCAGGTTTTTAAATCAATATTTCCATGAAATTTTACTTTAATTATGTGTGTAAATGATTCATCTTTGTTCTCATGAGAAAAGATTTAATTTTGTATTAGACAAATATTATCTTGTGAATATGTATTATTTTTTTGTATGAGAAATAGAAAACCCAAATCAAACTTTGTATTTTTGTTCTAAATAGATATAAATATAACTTTCTAAGTCTGTATATATACATACAAATATATAAAAAATATATTAATATATATATAAATATATATATACCTTTCTGCTTAGTATTTACAACCAAAGTTGAATGGAGAAATCGTTGTGTTTAAGTATCAAATTGTATGAATACTAAAAAAAAAATATAAATAATCAAAGTTTTTTTTAGCAGCCCCAGCTCCATGAAAGGGGGACACTGTGGAGAGGGCGCTTCCCTCCCATAGGGGCCACGCCATGAGGGGGAGAAGTCGCCCACCTCACTTCTTACCATGGTTCTCAAAGCTTAAACTTTAAAAAAAATCAATGCTTTAAAACTTGTTCAAACAACTCGCCTTAGCCGTCGACCTCATCACAGCCTTTGTGTTGTTTAAACTTGTGTTTTCCCTAGTTTTAGCCACTGTTGGAAATAGCATATGATTGTATTTCTTTTCTTCCTTAGCCTTTTCATGCTTTAAAATATTGTTGCTTGTACTTTTTAATGGAATTTGATTCCCGAAGGAACCTTGCATAGCTCATAAAATCGATGCCATTAATGCATAGATCATAAAATCGAATTCTCTAATATTTGCTTGCTGGGAATTGTGTTATACCCCCTTGATAAATTGGCCCTGTGAAATTAACTTGTTGTTGGAAATAGTTATGTGATTGTGTTGATTTGCTAAGATATATATGAAAGCCTCTATATTTCTTTTAGCGGAGTAATTTGTTGTTGATGATAGATATATATATATGTATTTTGCACAAATGCAATTATTTCTGCCTATTGAAAGATAAGTATTGAATCAGTAAATACTCTTGTTTGTTGATATGTTATATATATATATATACATACATACACACATGTATACGTACTTTTTTATGAGAATGTTTAATTTTCTGAATTGATTATGAATTAATTTGCATCTGATATGCAAGTACTTCTATTTTATTTTGTGTGTATATATATAAACAAAAATTTGTTATCTCATAGGATAAATCCTTGAAGTGGAATTGATTAGTAGGAATTTTTGTATGTAAATTGGAAGATGCAGATATGGGAATATTAGTGAGTTGAATGAATTGAATTAAATACTAGATAAAAATTAAATTCATACGTATATTAATTCTTTATAGTTTATTTCATTTGCAAATATAGATGGCTTACAAAACGGATAACGAACTTGAAATAGGAATGTACTATTGAAAGACTTTTATGATTGATAAGTGCTTGTAGTTTTAGCATACATATGAGATCTTATGCTATATTTATTTTTCTATGAGACCACTTCCGGGACAGGATGTCAAATGTGGGCTTCCAGAGACGATAGTTTTCCTTTTCAAAACTATCATTTTTATTCTTTTATTTGCTTGGCCAAGCTAAATGTCTCGGCTTTGTGGAAGACAAAGCAGTGTCATGGCAGTCGAGCACCAAGGATTCCTCATCATATGGATACTTATACACATTTCTTGTATTACTTTTTATGGCTTGCATAGCCAATTGTAAACTTAACTTGTGAACTTGAAGTAATCATTGATATGTACTTATATCTGTAACATTGAAATAGATGTTGTAACACTATTTGATGTAAAATTTTACATTTGGCATTGTAATTGCCTTGGAGCAAGCTTATTAACATATATATATTGTTTCATTATTCATATGTAGAAATGAATTTTTGTATCAATATCCTTAATTGGAAATGTGAATATTCTTTGAGATTTCCATGTTTAGTAAGTAAGGTTGATGTATCTTTACAATTTGTACCTTCATTATTCTATATGTCGTAAACCTTTATCTTTTCTTTTGTCTTGTGTTTTCCTTTTGGGGATGACACAAGGAATCAAGAAATTTAGGTCTCTTCCATGTTGACCCAAAAGCTTTTCTTTGTTTTCACTCTCTATGTGTCATTCTTCAAGCTCCATGACTTATTTGGGGAATGATGGCATTTCCGAGCTCTATAATATCATTGTAGCAAAGACACATGATGACATCAAATCCATGGATCCCTTGTGTGATTTTGGGATTTCATTTTGGGTACAACCCCTTCCTTTTTCATGACGTAGCTTCATTTGGAAAAACATGACTTGGCATAGGGAAAAATAATCTCTCATGTCTTATTTATTGTTAGCATTTATCATTTGCTAATTTAAAGTAATTGCTCACAGTGTGGTGTTAGCAATTTCTTTAAAGTGGGGGCATATATTGGCATTATAATTTTAGAGATCTTGGTTATATCCTTATGTTTCATTGTGCGATCTTCTTACTTCTTGTGATGTGTTTTCTTCTTAGTGGTTTCATTGGGTTTTATTTCCTCCAAGTGTGTGACCTTTCTTGGCATACAACTTTCCTCTTAGTGATGATTTTATGCATTGCATTCCCTAAGTTGCAAATCTTTTAGATCCTAGACTTGTCCTCTCTTGGAGACAATAGGCACAATGTTCCCTAAGAAAATACCTTACATGAACTAAGAAAAAACCCTTTGAACATGTCTTATCCTATTTGCATTTTTTTCATAAGTGTTTGGCATAATGCAACTTGCTAAGCCATATGGAGCTGGAAGTTCGTATTATGTGGTGCCTTATTAAAGTTATCAGAGGTATAAATTTGGTATGGTATGGGATCCTAATAATATTATCTCATTTTCCACCCTTGGGGGCTCACCTAGTGGACAACGGATTTCACTAGCTCATGTGAGTGTGCGTTGTTTTTTGCATAGTAGACAACGAGTTCCACTTGTAAATATTTTTTTTTGGACAAACAGCTGAGGCATGTTCCACATCACGTTGGACAGTCGAAGCTTGATCCATCTCTTTTCCTTTTCCTTTTTCTCTTCATTTGAGTCTTTGACATTGTATGATTGAGTATCTTGTCATTGATGCATACATATGTTTAACATAGGCATGTGTCTCCTTGTGCCTTTATTGGTTTTTCCATGAGATCCTAGATCTTGGGGGCTTGATCATCCTCCTCAATCTTTATCATCTTATCTTACCAAGGATTGTACAATTAGACCTCTCTTAATTATCTACTTTAGTGTGAGTTTGATGCAAGGTTGTCCTCTCACTAAAGCAGGGGCTAAATGTAGTGTAGGAAAATGTAAACCTTTACATTTTCTCAATTGTTTGGGCCCTCCTAGTTAAAATGGACTTAATATGCCTTAATTTAGTGTTGATAAATGTACCCCTTTACATTTACACACTTATTTGGGCCCTCTTAATTAAATTAAGCTTAACTATGCCTTAATTATCCCTTTAAATCATTTACAAGCCTATTAAATTATATTTTTCGAAGGGGAAACCCGATAATAATTAATACCTAAACATAACAATTTACATTGAGCACTATGTGATCCAGGTATAAGGATTAGGGACCCACTCGCCCATGGGTGAATGGGTCCTCCCTAAACCCTTGGACCTAAATTTAAATTATGTTTTTGGCGGTATTTTAATGTCTTTAAATCTATAATTCAATGTTGGCTTGTGATATTTGAATTTTGGGAAATTAAGGATACATACCTATAAATACAAGGTTCTTTCACTTTCACCTAGAATTTTCAAAAGAAGCAACCTAAAAAAATTTAAGATTCACAAGAGAATTTTCAAGAGAAATCAAAGGCATTCAAGAGCAGATATATCAGAGATTTATTGTACCAATCAAGATCTATTCATCATGTTAAATTCTTCTTGCATCATGCCTGTTTTTGGAGCTAACATTGTGATGTAGGTTTCAAGATCTATTTAAGCATTCAAAGCATCAATTTCAAGTGTCAAGATCCACATCCAATTCAGCCATCTCATGTAAGTTGCAAACTTCCTAAGGTCTCCATTATCAAGGTTTCAATCAAGGGTTTGTTGAGTTGTAACATAGTGCTCCAAAATTTGTATATTAGCATCTAATAACCAAAAATAGGGTATTGGAAAATGACAACCAATAAAATAAACCCATTGTAAATAAAATAAAAAAGAGGGGGTCCACATTTTAGCAAAACCATAATGTGGTGTGTATACGAGGCACAAAAAATTCCTCCTCTAGTTACTACCATAACTTTACTTTTCCTTTTATTAATAGTTTCCTTCTTAATTATTATTTCCCCTCTAAATATTATTTTTCTAGTTTTTCTTCCTTTGAGTGACAATTGGTTCCTATGACTGATGGATTAGTATAGGCCAATTACACTTGATCCATGAAGAATTGAAGCATAATTAAGCCACTAATGTCAGAGATCATTCAAATGAAAATTAAACTAAGCATCCATTAAAACCTATTATACTAAGCTATGAAAGCTTTAAAAATTTATGTAACTCTAATCCATTGAAACTTATCTGTTGGGGGAGTGGTGTCGCGTTGATGTGGAACCATGACCCTTTCCCAATCTTGGGGATGAATGAGCTCATTTCAATTAGTTTATTGAAGAGAATTGATAAAACCATTGTGAGATGTGTGATGAAACATAATTTAAAACTAGATTAATATGATGCAAGCTATTTTAACATGATTCAAATTAATATGATTCAGATATGTAAATGCAAAGCTAATCTAAATGGATTCTAAGCTAAAAGATTGAAACCCTTTAATTAATAAACAAGCTACATGTATGCATCTAAGTTACCATGGAATCTATTAATGAAAGCTAAGATAATTAATGCAATTAATTAAGATAAAATGATATTAAGAAAATGCTAAAAATGAGTGTGAGTGTGAGTGATTTCAAAAACATGAGTTTTCTCTAAAAAAGATGGATCCATTTGCCTCCGAATAGTGATCTATTTATAAGAAAGTAAATGAGAAATGGAGGGTTGAGATCAAAAATATTAATCAATTGTCAAGGATGGAAGAAGGAGGCATGGATCATGGATTCTCATCAATGGATGAGAATCAATGATGAGATTTAATCAAGGGTTCACCTTTGTCCAAACAAACACACTTTCAACTTACACAAGATGTCATAAGTTAACTTGCACAAAAGGTCACAAGTTAACTTGCTTAAGAAGTCAAGTAAGTTTGTTAGAAAATGAGTATTCTCCTTTTTCAAATGAGTGAGGAAAGAGAATATTCTTTGGAATATTCTTGTGGGTGGGGAAAAATAGACTTCTAGAAAATTAAAACAAAGTTTAATAATTGTGCAAAAGGGGGAAGGAATATTCCATGAGAATATTCCTTTTGGAGGAATGTGCAAAGGAGGAATATTCCCTTGCAAGTGGGATGATTAGATTTATTAGTAATCAATAATTAAACAAAGGTCTAATTATACAATTAGGGGAATTAGATGATTTTCACTAAATAAAGTGATTTAATGAAAGTCTGAGTAAAATGATTTTTAATTAAATAAATTAGGGTTATTTAATTAAATAAGAGGACTTAGGGATTAAATTAAATAACTTTACGTATTTAATTTAATAAGATGAAATGTTAGCATGAAAGGGGATGAATTAACCCAATTAGATTAATTAGGTTAATAGATGCAAAATATATATATATATATATTACTTTCAATGGCGTTGGCGTTTAGGGTTCAGGCACACGGATCTGGCTTACAGCGCAGGGAACCAGGCACGGTGGCTGTTCAACAGGAGGAGGAAATGGAATCTTCAGAATTCCAGCTGGGTTGGAAAAAACCAGGCTTGGCAGGCTCCGGTGAACTCGGACTTTAGGGTTGGGTATCGTTTTAACGATGGTCAGAATCAGGGGTTTCAACCTAAACAAGGAGAGAGGTTTAGATCATGGAATCTAACGGAAAAGGTGGACTTCAGACGAGTGGAAAGAAAATTTTGGAGACCGAAGGCCAAACCGGACATAGTGGGTTCAAGTCAGGTATCTCCTAAAATTTCTGTCACGACTTTATCTTCTCTTCTCTTAGATAATATTGAATGGAGTGATACGGTCAGGTTTCTTAAAGCAAAAGCCTTTTTTATGAAATGGGGGGGGGAAATGGCCGGCGTATGCAAAAATAAGGGCTTGGTGCGACCAAACCTGGGGGAAAGAGTGTGAGCTGAAAACCTTGGAGAATGGCTTTTACTTAGTGATTTGTAAGTCTGCGCAAGACAAAGACTGGATCATAGAAAGTGGCCCTTTTGAAATGGATGGTTTAGGGTTTCTTATTAAAGACTGGACTCCGAACTTTAACCCTAATGAGACTTTCCTTACGGAAATCCCGGTATGGATAAAATTGAAAAATCTCCCTCATGAATACTGGGACCTGGAGACATTGAGAAGGATAGGAAACAAGTTAGGTAGTTTTGTAAAATCTGAGGAGTCGGTGGATAGATCTGACTTTAGTATCTACCCTAAGATTTGTGTTATGAGACAAGGGATTCATACTTTGCCAGAAACTATTGAGCTCCACACAGGAGAAGGTATTTGGCGTCAAAAGTTAGAAGTGATGGTAAACCCTTTTGCATGTCTGAGTTGTGTTGGAGAATCTGTCTCCACCATTGGTAACACTTTAAAAGTTAAAGGAAAAGATCTTGTTCAAAATTCCTTGTCGGAGGAAATTATTAAGCTTTCAGAGGTTAGGGTTTTGGAAAATGATGACTTTCTGCAAGGGTTATGGGGTGATGAATGGAGCTGTAATGTTTCAAAAGCTACCGAAAGCCAGAGTTTTTTGAAAAATGAAGTTGATGCCATTTTCTCGGAAGCCAATATTGAGTTTTCATTGGGCTCTTATGGAAACTCTCAATCGGAGGGTAGTTCTTCAAGGCTTGACTTGGGTCTCGCGGAAGGTTCTTCTATGGATGTGGCTTTGGGGACGGAGGTTGGTTTGGAGGAAATCAGAAGCGAAAATGGTTTTTTGCCAAGGTCTGAGGCAACCTTTCTTGACAATGATTCACCCGTTCTAGGGCATGTAGATTTTAAGGCTGGTGGTTCGAATGCAACGATGGGAACCAACAGTTGTTCAGAGTTTAGGCAGGAGGAGGAATTTCCTTTGGAAATAAGGAAGGACCAATATATTGGGGTGCACCCAGCAGAGGTTTTAGTCTTGGAAAATCATATCCAGGTGGGCTCTGAAGTTTTTGCTGGTGATGTTTCGTTGTTGAAGGATCATTGCAATGAGGTGGATGAGAAAGATTTCAAGGATATCCCAATCTCTCCTATAAGAAACCTAGAGAAAGCTTTTGAAGGAGTCCGTGATAGTGGTGGAAATCTGGAAGATTCATCGTCGGCATCCGATTCAGAGGAGGAAGGAGGTGACGGGGATTTGCTGGGTCTGCAGGACTCAATTGACATAGTTGAGAAAAGAACCATTGTACAATCTGTAGCACACAATAATAAGGTGAAAGTTGGGGAAAAGAGGAGGAGAGGTCCAAAAACCAACAAAATGCGATTGGAATTGGCAGGTAATGCTGCTGGTCAAAGCAAATTAAGGTCGGGGAAAGGCTATGCCTTCCCCCGACAGCCATGAAAATGTTATCTTGGAATGTCAGGGGCTGCAATGCCCCTGACAAGATCCGTTTGATCAAAAGGTGTCTTGATCAAACGAGGCCGGCCTTGCTGTTGTTACAAGAAACAAAGGTTAAAAATTCAGATGTTCCTCTTTTCTCAAGATGGTTTGCTCGTTGGAATTGTGCCCTTGTTGGGGCGGTTGGTGCGTCGGGTGGCCTGGGCGTAATTTGGAATAGTGAAGTAATTGATGTTCAGGTTGTGAGCCAGGACTTAAATTGGCAATGGCTCAAGGTGGAATCCAGGCAATTAAGTAACTCCTTTTTATTCTCAACATTTATGGTCCTTCTAGTGCTGCTCAGAAGAAGGTTTTATGGCAGGACCTTTCTTTGCTTTTATCGGAAAATAGTGGTAGCAGGTTCGTTCTGGGTGGTGACTTTAATGCAATTCTATGCCCGGCAGATAAACTGGGAGGTGTGTGCTGGGCGGGACAGAGTCAACAGGATTTTAGTGATTTTGTCTTAAACAATGGGCTGGTTGAAGTACAGTTCAAGCGTGGTATTTATACTTGGACAAACAGGAGGAAAGGTTTTTTAAACATTGCAGAAAAATTGGATAGGTTTTTTCTGTATGGGGATTGGGCTTCTTTAAACTGGGCAAATGTGGCGGAAGTTCTTCCTTTCTCAGGCTCGGATCATTACCCGATTTGCCTTAGATTTCAGGAGGATTCAACCCCGGATAGATGCCCGTTCAAGTTTGAATCTATGTGGTTCAGGGATGCTAATTTCAAAGATTTGGTTAAGGAATGGTGGGTGAATGCTCCAAGGTGGTCCGGTTGCAAAGCTTTTATATTTTTCAAAAAACTGCAGTATGTCAAAGAGTGTATAAAAGTTTGGAATCGTGTGTCTTTTAAAAATATTTTTAATGAGAAGTTGATGTTTGAGGAAAAGCTTAGGGAGCTGCATGCTAAGGTAAGCGCCGAAGGAATGCGGGAGATTGATTTCGACTTAGAGAAGAAGTTGAATAAAGATTATTCTGAAGTCCTTGCTCGTGAAGAAATTTTCTGGCGCCAGAAATCGAGAGAAACTTGGCTGAAGGACGGAGATAGAAACTCCAAATTTTTCCACAATTCGGTTAAGGTGCGTAGGTCGCTCAATAAGATCTGGTCAATAAAGAATGGTCTGGGTGAAACTCTTTCGGATGAGGATCAAATTAACTCAGAGGCGGTCAGGTTTTTCTCTGAGGGTTCTAAGTCAAAGGTTTTTGACTCAGATTCAGGGTCTAATCTATTGGATGTTATTCCCTGCTGTATCTCTGATGCACAAAACGAGATGCTGATGGTGGAGGTCTCCTTGAAGGAAGTGAAAAAGGCGTTGTTTGGCCTAGGGGGGGACAAGGCCCCTAGACCAGACGGGTTCCCTGCTAGTTTCTTTCAAAGATTCTGGGAGCTTTTAGGTAATGATATTAGGGAGGTGGTTGAAGAATCCAGGAAAAATGGAGTGGTTCTTAAGGAGTTAAATAACACTTTCATTGCTTTAATCCCAAAAAAATATGAGGTTAACACCTTCGAGGACTTCCGTCCTATATCTTTATGCAATATAATGTATAAGGTAATTGCAAAGGTAATTGCTAATAGGTTAAAGTTGGTCCTTAAATCTGTAATTTCTGTTGAACAAAGTGGCTTCTCTCTGAACCGGTCAATTTTTGAAGGGATTATTGTAGCCCATGAAGCAATACACACAATTCGCAAGGCAAAATTAGAGAAGATGTTGGTCAAGTTGGATATAAGGAGAGCCTATGATGAGGTGGATAGGGGCTTTTTGCTGAAAGTTTTGGAAAAATTTGGTTTTGGGGTGTCGTGGCGTGAGTGGGTGAAAAGCTGTATTAGTACACCGTGGTTTTTGGTGTTGGTAAATGGTAGCCCCCAGGGTTTCTTTGGAACAAGTAAGGGTCTAAGGCAAGGTGACCCTATGTCGCCTTTTCTTTTCATCATTCTGGCAGAGGTTTTGGGCAGATTGATCTCTCAAAAGCGGTGTGTAGGCCTGTGGAAAGGTATTAAAGTGGCTGAAGGGGTCGAAGCTGTCTCACATTTGTAGTTTGCTGATGACACTCTCTTACTGGGGGATGCCACTTTGAGAGAAGCCAGGGTGATGAAGAAATCACTCGATGAGTATGGTTTGGCGTCGGGTCAGTGCATTAACTGGAAAAAATATGAAATCTTCTTTTTTAACACCCCTCTCCAACGACAAATTGACATCAGCCGTGTTCTTGCTATGAAAATTGGTTTGTTGCCTAGTAAATATTTGGGCATTCCTTTGTTTGGAGGGGGGAATAAATATGGTTTTTGGAAGGACCTTGTGGATTCTTGTGTGAAGCGGATGGAAGGCTGGAAGAGTAGGTGGCTGACCTCTGCTGGGAGAATCCTTTTGTTAAAATCGGTGATCTCTGCCATTCCAATTTATTCCATGATGTGCCTGAAAATCCCAAAGAAGATTCTGAATTCTATAGTGCAGCGTATGAGAATTTTTTTTTGGAATGGGGCTAATGAAGATGATAAAATCCCATTGTTGGCCTGGGATAAGATCTGTAGGGCTAAGGTTAATGGAGGTGCTGGTCTGAGGAACTGGCAGTTACTCAATGAAGCTCTTGGGGCGAAGCTTGTGTGGAACCTTTATGCAAATCCTGGTCTTTTATGGGTTAAAATCCTTAAGGCCAAATATCTAGACTCTAATGAGAACCATAGAATATTCACAATTCGAAATCCCCCTACAGGATCGGCGATCTGGAATTTTATTGTGTCATGTAGGCCTGTGATTCTAAATCATCTTACGTGGCAGATTGGTAATGGTGAAAAAGCTAATTTCTGGGAGGATTCTTGGGAAGGCTTGCCAAATATTGGTGAAGGACCGGATTTTGGTGCTCTTAGACAGCACTTTTCACAAAAATGGGGATTGAAGGTTAAAGACTATGTGACCTTAAAGCAGGGACCGTTGGGTAATGAATGGGTGTGGAAGGATGTAGAGGGGGATGGTCTTTCTGAGGAGCAAATCCAAACTATGCAAAGGCTGTTTCAAGAAAGAAAGGTCTTCATATCTGGGGGTGATGATAAATTGATTTGGTGTGGCTCCTCATCTGGTTCTTACTCGGTTAAAATTGGTTATCAACTCCTGGATGCTATGGAACGGGAGATTTTCTGGGCAAAAGACTTATGTTGGAATAAGCATGTTCTTCCAAAAGCAGGAACATTTGCTTGGTTAGCGGTTAAGGGCAGAATTTTGACTGGTGAAAGGAGGAAACGTTTAGGTGTTGTGGGCCCTTCTAAGTGTGTTTTATGTGATAAGGCTGAGGAGACAGTTGATCACCTGCTAGTTCAGTGTGAAATGGCTTCAAAGTGTTGGGAGCATGTGCGTCATAAGTTGGGGTGGCAGGGTCCTTTGCAAAGGACAGTGCGTGAAGTTTTTGAAAGCTGGCCGAGAAAGTTACATTGTTCCTGTTTATCTAGTATTTGGGAGGTGACGCCCTCCTTGGTGATTTGGGAATTATGGAAAGAAAGGAATAGGCGAATTTTTGTTGAGAAAAAAGAAGCTTTGCAAAGAGTGTTATGGCGTATTGATCATGGTATCGAAGAAGTTATGAGTAGTGCAGTTTCAGATCCTCATTCTCATCAACTATCTTTCTCTATGATGGACACTCGAATTCAAAGGGCATGGCCTGGCATTCGAATCAAGTCTTGGCCGGGCTCGGTTAAAGTTAAGTCTGAGGAAGCTTCTAGTGTAATGGTGAAGTGGGAAAAGCCGTTGGATGGGTGGATTAAAGCAAATTTTGATGGGGCTGCAAGAGGTAATCCTGGACCGTCTGGTGCTGGGGTAATTCTTAGGGATCATCTTGGAAACACAATAGCAATGGCAGCAAAAAAGCTTGAAGATGGGTCGAATAATGTAGCGGAAGCCAAAGCGGCTCTCATGGCGGTTAAATTGGCTATGCAGCTCGGTATCAAAAAATTACATTTAGAAGGTGATTCTTTAATTATTATCCATGCTATTAAATCAGGAGTTTTAAAAGCTTGGCATCTCCAAAATTTAGTTAATTCGGTGGTTCAAGGTTTGGCATCTTTTGATGATTTTTTGGTCACTCATGTTAAAAGAGCTGGGAATAAGGAGGCGGATATTCTTTCAAAGTGGGCGGTTTCTTTTGTGGATGTTGGTAACTTATCTGTCGTAGATTTTAGAAATTTTCATCCTCTCTGATGTTGCGGTGGTGGTCTTTGGTCTAGTTTGGTTGGTGGTGGCGCCTTTTTTGGTCCGATGAGTTTTTGGGTGTTTTTTATTATGTTTGAATTTGTAAGGTGGCGGGTTCCTTTGGAAGTGAGTGGCTCTTTTATGGTGTTTAAGTGTTTTAATTTATTGGGGTCGGATAGTTAATAATTTGATCTATCCAAGTGGTAGCCCAATTCATGGTGGCGAGGGTAATGGGTGGTACAACCAGCTGGCAAAGGACGATATGGGCAGTGCGGACGGATTGTCATTAAGGAGGGCATCTAAGGTATCCTTCTTTCATCCAAGGCGCTGGCGTAAGTTGTACTAAATGTCCTTTGTTTGTGAGTTTGCAGCCGGCGGAAGTACCTGGTGCGGGCCTTTAGCTGGCAGAGTATTAAATGGAGCAACTTCGATTGAATTGCTTCATTATTTTCAAAGAGTTTATCTGGTGGAGTGGCGTAAGGTGCAGAACGATGGAGGCAATGTGGGGATTTTCGACTAATTTGCAGCAAAGGGGATTTTTTGGTCCCCCGACAATGAAACGAATGAAACAGGTGCTTAAAATCCAACGGATTGAGGTTGTGGATGCGGTGGTAGCGGTTTTAGGCCCTCATTTCATGGAAGCTTCGCATAGGGGGCGGTTGAACACTGATATTGCTTCAATGATCTTTGCGTGGGCAATGGAATTAGGCGAAGATGGCAAAGAAACTAAATGGGTGTTGCTTAAACTCTTCGATGGTGCTTTACTTGGGAAACTGGAGTCTTTTTTGGAGTGGGCAGTCCCGGGGGTTGGCTTTGATGTCTCCGAAGGCATTGAAGACATGGACGAGGCGACAAAAGAAGGCCTGATACCTTTTATCAGGTGGAGGCGGCGAACGAACAAAGAAGTCTACAAACAAGCAGTGTCAGCGGCTTGGGAAAAATTAAAACTGGAACTTCACCACCCGAGGGTGAATTTACACCAGGTGAATGTCAGGGCGCCATGCCAGGTGAACATAAGGGTGCCAAGCCAATTCCCTCGTAAGAAGCGGGGTAAGCGTAGGAATAGTCGGCGTGGAGGGGGTGCTTCTGGGAGCAGGGCTTAAGGTGGAAGCGGTGATGGTTTTTTTGGGGCCGGGTTTCAATTGCGTTCCAAATCTCACGGATTTTCGAAAGGTGTTTGGGTGCAGATGGGTGCGAACGGAGGATGTTGAATTATGCACAGATAGCTTGCGGCGAAGGTGGTGCGTTTGGAAGTTTTTTGGGCCGTGGTGTGGTGGCTTCTGTCGGTGGTTTGGTGGCGGCGGGCTGGTGGACTGTTAGTTTGAAGGGAGATGCTTTGGCGTAACGGTCATCCTCGTTTAAGGTTTTTTTGGCTGGAGGGTTTTTTTAAGTTAATGTTTGCATTGATGAATATGCTCAGGGGAGTTTTTTGTTATCTCTGGCTGGATGTAAAGCCCGTGGGGCGTCGATATTGTAATCTTGTAAATTCTGTTTTATTCAATAAAATATAAACTTTTACCGATCAAAAAAAATAAAGATGCAAATTATATAATTAATTAAATAGTTAGGCTAATTTAATCAATTAAGCGAAAAGAGGATGGGTTTTAGGAGGAAATGATGTTAGTATACCTGATTCGAGTGTATGATATCATTTAGGATATTTTTCAGTGTCTACATTTTTTCCCTCTTTGAAGCGAGGTACATGTTACGTTGGTTCAAAGACACTGACTCAGATATTGTATTATGACAGTCGTCATTTTTTGATATATATATGATACAGATTCGATATGATGTATTGTGTTCATTTTATTTCATGCTTTAAGAATGTATGGATGCATTTGATGTTGATATGATGTGATATGCTTAAATATTATGATCATGTATGGATGGAATGTAATGAATGGATGTGTTTCCTTTTACCCATGTTTATGAGATATGTGATGATAATCTATGATGCAATGATATGAGATGTAATGATATGGAATGGATATGTTATATTCTTTTTCAATATTTTTTCTATGAAATTTATGAGATGGATGATATGATATGAGATGTTATGCTTATGCATATGATATGAGTGCATTCTTTTTGTATTTTTCTATTCAATTTATGAGATGATGATGTATGCATATGGATGTATGGATGGATAATGCGATGTTTGTGCTATGTATGCTCATGGAGATGTGTGTGCTTATGATATGATGCGATGTATGCTTATGATATGTGTGCAATGATTTAAGATGCTTAAAATAATAAATCTATATTATTCTTCACAACTTAAATGATGATGCAGTTGATTACATTCTCTTTAATTATGGTGTGTTGTGATAATTCAAGATGTATGCATGTTGATGATTTTTGGATGCAGGATGGATGCATTGATGATATTTTTGTTGATTGTCATGATACTAGGTTAGCATGGAGAGAAGATAGAAGAAACAAGATGAATGACCATTGATTTTGATGATTGATTCAATAAAATTCCAACTAGTCTATGATCTACTAAGACTTTATTAGAGATGGTGATGAGAGATGCATGAATGATGATAATGATTTGCTCATATCTTGGGATCAGGATTTTCTTTCATTCCTTATTGTTTGATATAACACATAGACATGCATCATGGTATTGATAACCAGGATGGAGTTGTATCTAGTGTAATGCACTTTGACTTTGTAAATAGATAGGATAATTCTTGTTCACACCTTGACATACAGAAACCTCGTTGGAATGTAGTTTAGTAGTTCAAAATATCTTAGACCAAAGCATATGCAATAGTCAACAATATACTCCAAACAACTTCCCTACACACAACTAAGCAAGTATGCACCAAGATTGTGTTACAAGAATACCCACAAGCACAACAAACAAAAGATAATAATTGATTCCCCATTCCTTTCTCTCTAAATAATTGAGACATTATCGAGAGGTCCTTGAAATGGGTCATTAAGATAAATCGTAAGAAAATATCAAAGACAAATAGTCAATGTTATCTATATCTATTTCCAGTTTAATATAGCTAAGGTGATTTCCGATACTGATGTCCATCATAGGAAAGATGCATCCTAGGACATGTTGATCAGGTGGTTTGATCAGGATAAGGTTTATGACAAGTTGTTGGTACAAAATTCACTAACTCATTTACCTATGATCTAGACTTTAGATTTTGACACTTAGGTTCTCACTTTACGACTTGTGATACTTGTTTCCTATTTCTTTTTCCAAAGGTTGAAACACGACGATCAATTTATTATGGGTGAAGGTTTATTGTAGGTAAAAGCGAGATGAGATGGATGGTTTTGGATTTTCTGAAATATTTCAATGTTTTTGGTATTTTAAAATCTTTTGAGGCTATTTTTGGTCTTTTTGAACATTTATGTGGATATTTTGATTTTTTTATTATTTGAGGTTATTTAGGGTTTTCTCTAAGATATTTGATGTTGTTTAGGTCTTTTGAATGTTTTCCAATGTTTTTTTGTTATTTGTTATCTGAATGTTTTTGGATTTTCTGATATTTGAATGTTTAAGGATTTTCTGATATTTGAATGTTTAGGGTTTTTCCAAGAGTTTGACCAAGAACCTAACCTAAAAGATCTATCCTAGGGGCCTCGGGGGCTGATCAAAGATGAGCCTTGCCTATGTTATACACGCATAGACCACGTAGTTCGACTAACTTGATTTATTGAAGATGAGATATTAACAGTTGATGTATTGCCAATTTACTATGACCTAAAGGACTAACCTAGGGTGTCTCGAGGGCACATCAATGATGGCCTTGCCTACGTTCAAGCTAAGAGACTCGTAGTTGGACATGGTACTATTTTGGGATTTTTGATGTTTGACCTTTTTAGGGATTTTGATGTTTTCCAAATGTTTTGGATTTTGACTTTACAGTTTTTTGAATGTTTTTGAATTTTAGCTGTACAGGAATTTGGATGTTTTTGGATTTTTTGCTATACAATATTTTGCAAATGTTTTTGGATTTTCTAATAACCTTAAGATATACAAGAACTTGATCCGATACATAACGAATTTCCCCCAGTTTTATGTGATAGACTACCTCGATATAGGCAGGAAAAACCGACCTTTGGATTATGCCAAGTAGTACTAAGCATGTAATGCCCCGCCTCGCAACCCTAGGGGAAGTTGCAATTTACTACTCAAACGAACTAAATTTTTTTTTGTTTAAGAACAATTAACATGCAAGTTCACTAACCAATTGCCAACAACCCCTAAGGTTACGATACTGAGTTACTTAAACCCAAATAAGAAGCATGAATTAACACCATAACATTTAATTACTTAACAATTTAGGTTTGCATACATAATAATTTACATCAAAGAATATGAGATACCACTTGATTCCAATAATATAATTTACAACATGATTACAACACTCATTCCCCGAATGAGATAAATCCAATAAGCAGGATTACATATTACAAATTCCACCTCGATAACAAATGAGGGGTAATAAAATACAAGATCAACTGAATGAATGAAAGCAAGAAAAGAAACTGGATCCCATGAGCTCTCCAACTGGAAATCTCTTCCACATGAACAAGAAGACAACCCAATGGATTTAGGTGCACGTTCCACCCAACCATGTGATACCCGAAGGCTCACCCCCCGTGCTAGGAGATAGTAACAAGGAATCCATCACAAGACCATCTACCTCTAGACACAGGCTAATACATAACTGAACTGAAAAAGATACAAGTACAACATCACTTAACACAACGATTACAATGCTTCCAGAGAACAAGGATCATTTACGCAGTACAACAAACTAACTTCTAGTTGACATAGAGAGAGTGTCACACGAAATTTGCTATGAGTTACCCTGGCTCAACTATCTTAGGCAACCAGACCCCCACCTTGGGTTACCCTGGCTCAACTCTACCAGCCGCCGAACCCTCATACCAACTGCGCTTCTCGTCTCATCTCAAACCTTAAAAGTGAATGAGTTATGAGAGAGGCATTACTTATCTAATTAGTTTGAGAGTTTTTCATTAGTTCTTTTTAAGTTATCACTTACTTAAACCCTAAGTGAGTTACCTTGGTGCCCCTTTGTGTGTCGGACCCCCACATAGAGCCACTCTCCTATCGACAACGCATATAGTACAAAAACCACAAACCAATGGGTAAACAAGGTAAGACGACCTCTCCAAACCAAGGAGGCAATAAATAAAGGAAACTCACTCCAAACACTGGAGTAAACAACAATACAAAACCCTCTCCAACACTGGAGGCTACAAAGGTCAAAACCCTCTCCAAACATTGGAGGCAACAACACATAATCTACTCCTTCCGAAGGAGGCACAAACCACATAAGTCTTTCCTAATCCAAGGAGGCACAAATCCCCGTTCATGGAAACCGGGTACAACAACCTAATACCTCTATACGCACTACCCAACGAAAATACAAATGGTTGATATCGTAATACGACAACCCCTATCCTCTAGGAACCTATGGAAGACTTACATAAACAAATCACCCCATTTTCCCAACAATGACAATGAGAGAAAAATACATAACAAAAGACACTTCTGGCAACTAAATAACCTACTTTAGGATTTCCTAAATCCAAACAACGCAAAGTTATATTGCATGTAACCATAAAAATAATTAACATTATTGCAAACACTCAAGAGTAAATAGATTACATGAATAACATTGAGGAATTTAAATCTAATCATTTAATTCCATGCTTTCCTGATTATAAATAATAATCAAAATAAAATTTTAAATAAAGTCATTTGATTGTAAAATCAACTTTAAAAAAAAAACATCAATTGATTAGAAAATCAATTTTATTTCAGCTAGGATAATGAAATAACCACATTAAAATAGTTCATATTTTTAAAAAAATGAATATATATTAAATATATATGTAAAAATATATACTTAATATATATACACAACTATACACCTATATATTTAAATATTTAACTATTATTTAAATATGAATTTAAAAACACCCATTTAAATTCCAAATTCAAAATATATAAAAATACATACTATACACCTTAATTAATTATATATATATATATATATATATATATATATATATATATATAAATATTTATATTTAATAAAAAACTTAATATATATATTTATATATACATATATATATATATATACATATATATATATTTATATATTATATATAATATATAAAAAAATAAAAACATAAAACATAAAAAAAACACCTCTACTTCCCAACTTCGGGGTTCAGCCCTGGGGTTGACTAGCTCACCTCTCTGTGGGGAGTGGAAGCCTTAGCAGCGGCGCGCCTCCCATGGGGCGGTGGTGGGGCAGCCCTGTGGGGATAAAAAAAATTATAAACTTAAAATTAAAACCCCCCTTGCAACACAGTTTCATTTTATAAAAAAAACTTCTCACAGAAATTTCCCATAAAGAAAATAAATTTAAAAAAAAAAACAATATATGAGTATATAAATATATACTCCATATATATATATTTTTCCATTAAAAAGTCAGATTGGACAAATTTTCTTGAGGAGAAAATTAGGATGAAGAATTTTAAATACAAAATCATGATGAAAATTTCTGGGTTTTCCCCAAATTTAACAGAGAGGTTTTAAACTTTTCCATTCTTTCCTTTCAAATTTCTATTGCTAAAGTTGAAGATTTCTATTGCAAGTTTTGAAACAAATTCACATGGGTTTTTATTGAATTTAAACAACATTTTAAAGATTTTCAAACAGGATGACCAAGATTTGAAACTTATTTCAAAATGGAAAACAAAATCACAAAGAGGGAACCTGGTTTTTTCTCCCAAGCTTGAAGAACTGAAATGGTGCTTCCAAATCCTTTTCCAGCCCACCCAAGAATTTTAATCTTCTTCTTCAAGATCTAAATCAAGCCACAGCAAAAAACTCTCTTCCAAAATTGAAAATTAAAAATTATATGAAATAGAAATTGCTCAAATAGAGTTTCCCCAATTTTGGTCAAACCCCTAAAAATATCCCACCCACTAAATTCATTGCAAAATTTGGAGATATTTCCATTTTTAAAAAATTTAAAACCAATTTACTTTCTATTTGAAATTCCATGCATTTTCAAAATTTCTTATAAACAAAAGACTTCAAATTTTACAAAGAATTTATTTTATCTATAATTTTCAAAAAGTGAAATTTACAACACATTTTCATTTTATTTTTTTTATTTTAATTTAACTCTAAATATCTAATATGATTTCCATTTTCATTATAAATTTGAATCTTAATATACCATAATGGCAAAACAACTATTTCATTTAATTTATTACCCTTTACCTAGATAATCAATAAACTGAATCTAACTTTATTAATTAAATCAAATTAATCAATAAAATAAATAACATTTCAACATTGCAACTAAATACATTTAATCATCATTTTAACTATACTCGCCATTTAATGACCTTTAAAATATGAAATGAAATGATTGACCAAGGAGGAATGAACCAAATTAAAACCGCTAAACCCGACGACAACCCGATGACAAACTATGACTAGGGTGACGACTTGGCACAGAAAACCTAGCTACTATCTCCCAATTGATTACCTTTGGTCAATGGACACACTCAAACCTGTAAAATCAGGTGGAGTCGATGTCATGTACCTATCAACCTGTGAACAAAGAGCATATTGAACATGCATATATATATATGATATAATAAAACACACCATAAAGAGGAAATCTCAAAATCGTAGGGCACTCGCAAGCGAGTGATACAATCTCGTCCCCTTCACCAATACATAATTACTAATTGATGATTCTAACATCAATGATATGATCAACAGTATAAAACATCATTAAATCAAATATATTCTAAGTTAATCCAAAACATGCCATAAAGATAACATCAGAATAAAATAACATCACATCAAAATATAACATTCACATCGTTTACCAATCGCGATCAAAAGTAACCAAATTCCAAAGTCACAGCATAAACAGAACAAAGCATTACAAAGAAAACACTGTCAATCCATACATCCAAAATGGAGGGGTGTTACAAAGGGGATACGATACTTCACAACATCAAGCTATGATATGGACGTGGATGGGTGATGGAAAAAATAGGATGAATGATGCAATAGAATGATGGAATGATAAGATAAAGAGCCAAGGAATAGATGGAGGTGCTTTATTTACGCGAGGTGCCTGTTTTCCAGGTTTTCACCAAGGTACTTTCCCAAAGCACCACCGAAGTGGTTTTCACTAGAGGATGATCTTGTTTTTCTTTACTTTTTTCAATCATTTTTCTCATTTTTTTGGATTTTGATCATTTTTTAATTTTTTGTATTTTCAAATTTACACCTTTCAAAACTAGGCATAAAAAATTTTAAGATGCAAGTTGTTGGTTAGTTCCTACAAGGGTTCACCTTTAGGCATTTACAATTGATATGCTCCTAATATGTAGCTTGTTGTGATGAAAAAGGGACCTAACCAATTAGGCTCAAACTTTCCTTTTCTATCCTGATTTGGAACATTTTATTATTATGCTTTAGGACAAGATCCCCTACTTGGAAAGACTGATTCTTGATCTTCTTGTTATAGCTTTGTTTCATTGGTTTTGATATACTTTCAAGTGATTAAGGGCGTCAAGATGAAGCTCATCCAAGAATTCTAGCTCATTTAGTCAAGATACTTTGTACTCTTCATCAATGATTAGGTTCTATAGTGACACTCGTAGTGATGGAAGCTCGACCTCAATAGGAAAGATGGTTTTTGATCTATAAACCAAGGAGAACAGGGTTCAACCTATAGGCGTGCGGATACTGGTTCAATAGGCCCAAAGAGTGGGATTCAACTGTAGATGTCATTCACGGCCAATTCCATTGATTGTTTTCTTGAGGATTTTTAGAATGGTATTTTTTGTAGCCTCAGCTTGACCGTTGCACTAGGGGTAATACAGGGTAGAGAATCAATGTTGGATACTGAATCTTTGACATAGCTCTTTCACATCCTGATTCTTGAAGGGTGTTCTATTATCTGATATAAGAGTTTGTGGAACACCATAACAGAAGATAAGGTAGTTCAAGATAAATTTAGCAATTTTCTTTCCCATTATGTAGGTCATAGGAATGGCTTCAAGCCACTTGGTAAAGTATTTAGTAGCTATTACAAAAATTTGTGGCCATTAGATGAGGTTGGTGTAATCTTCCCTATGAGTTCAAGGCCACACTACGAGAAAGGCCAAGGTGTGATCATTGGTTGCAAAACTGAGCTAGAGCATGAATCAAATCTCCATGTTGTTGACACTAGACACATTTTTGCATGTATTGATGGGCTTCTCTTTCCATGGTTGGCCAGTAGTACCTTGTCCTCAATAGTTTCTTAGCTAAATTCATGTCGCTAGAATGGGAACCACATATGCCATTGTGTACTTTTGTTAAAGCGGTCAAGGATTCCTCTTGGTTAAGAAATCATAGTAATGTCCCTTCGATGCTTCGACAGTATAAGGTATCACCTAGGATCATGAATCAAGATGCCTTTTTAACAAAGGTCTTTTTAAGATTCAAGGTGATATCAAATGGGAGGGTTCCTCTACTTAGGTAGGTAAATATGTCATGATACCATGGGGATCCTAGACCAACAATGACACACACGAATTTAGATACTAGGATTTTGAAATTTGGTACAAGAAGTTGTTGTATCAAGAATTCACATTGCAGGACATTGGTCAGCATGTCTAATAGTGATTTGATTGTTGTCATAGCATCTGCAACTCAGTTGTTCATGCGAGGAATCTGCTCAAAAGTTATATCAATAAAATGGTATTTGAGATTTTCTACCATGCTCTTGTAAGGAGTAAGCTTGTTGTCTTCAGTTTGGTATTCATTGTTGACTTGATTGATAAGAAGCTATGAGTCTCCATAGGCTTTCATCTCTTGTATCTGCCATTGAACTACTATCCTTAGACCTGTGATTAGGGCTTTGTACTCAGCAATGTTGTTAGTAAATAGAAATGATAGAATGTATGACTTTGGGATGCAATCTCCTTGAGGGGTTATGAAAATAATACCCACCCCTAATCCATGTTGGGTGAATGATCAATCAAAGTACATCTTCCACTGATTTGTTGCATTGACAAGGAATGCTGATTCATTCGGGAATTCAGATATCAATGGATTGTTTGTGTAGATAGGTGCCTCTTCCAATTGGTTTGCAATCACTTTTCCTTTGATTTCCTTGTGCTCCACATACTCTATGACAATTTAGTCAAGATCATTACCCATTTGGCCATTCTCCCAGTGAAAGTTGCTTTAGATAACAAGTATTTCAATGGGTTGATCTTCACAATAAGTTTGATTTGATGTAACAGCATGTAATGTCTGAATTTTTGTGAAGTAAAAACCAATGCTAAGCATGCTTTATCAATGGATGACTATTTCATTTCATATCCCACTAAGGTCCTACTGATGTAGTAAATAGCTCTTTTCTTTATGTTTTCATCATGTTGAGCTAGGAGAGCACCTAGTGCTACTGATGTTGCTGAGATATAAAGGATCAATGGTTTTTTTGGTATCGGTGACATAAGCACTAGAGGTATCAATAGATAGCCCTTGATCTGTTGGAAAGCTTTGTCACACTTCTCATCCCATTTGTAAGTTATTCCTTTATGGAGAAGATGTGAAAAAGGGTGGATTTTATCTGATAGTTGTGCTATGAACCTCCTAATGGACTACAATCTTCCTTGTAACCCTCTCATCTTCTTTAATGTTTGTGGTGGTTTCATATCTAGGATGGCTTTTACCTTTGTTGGATCAATTTCTATCCCTCTTTGTGAGATGATATAGACAAGGAGTTTTCCCGATGTCACCCCAAAGACACACTTTTTTGCGTTTAGCCATACCTTATACTCTTTGAGCCTATCAAAGATGGGTCCTAAGACTTGTATGTGCTCACTTCTTTTCTTTGATTTTTCCAAAATATCATCTACATAATATTCAACTATTTTTTGGATCATGTCATGAAAGATGAGGGTCATTTCTCTCTGATAGGTCACTCTTATGTTCTTTAGCCCAAACAACATCACGTTCCAGTTGTATGTCCCCCATGAAGTGAGTGTAGTTTTTTGTTGATCCTCCTTGGCGATCATGATTTTATTGTATCCTAAAAAACCATCCATGAGTGACGGCATTTCATACCTAGTTGTTAAGTCCACTATAATGTTGATGTTAGGAAGAGGGAAATCATCCTTTGGGTGTGCTTTGTTCAAGTCTCTGAAATCAGTGCAGATTTTGATGCCCCCAATAGATTTGGAGACTAGTACCAGGTTTGAAACCCACTCAAGATAATCTATTAGTCGGATGAACCCGACATCAAGAAGCTTTTGTAACTCAATTTTGATCAAGAGTGCTATCTGAGGGTGCATCTTCCTTAACTTTTTCTATACTAGTTTGGCTTTAGGATAGACTACTAGATGATGCACAACCACTTCTGGATCAAACCCTGGAAAATTTGTGTATGACCATGCAAATTTAGCTCTTCACTCTTTCAGGAATGCTACTAGGTTCTTTTGTTCTTCATCTAACAAGGATTTAGCATAGAAAGTAATCTTAGGTTCTTCTTTTGTTCCCACATTGACTGGAGTGGCCTTTTCTACTAAGACTGTTGAATTTTCTGGATACATTGCACTAAGGGGGAGATTGAATCCCTCATCCTTGGGCACCTTAGAGAGGTTTTCACCCTTGGATGCATCATGTCTTTTTACTATTTTAGGATCAGAGAGTGCCATTGTGTGGTTTTCACTCAAAGATCTACAAGTTAGTTGCATATCATCAATTTTACGACTAAAGGACTCAATCATCTCCCCATAGTATGCTCTTGTGTCAAGTTCTATGTACAAACCATCCTTGTGATCTACCCATGGTAAGTTGTCATGAAGTCCCATGAATTCTGAGATCACTTCATCAGTTTTGAATAAATTTAGAATTGGTGGTCCTTGTTGGTCCAAGTCAATGAGTTGTGGGTATACTAGGCGTATTTCATTTGGTTGGTTGCTTGGGCTGAAGGCTGATGTATATATCATGAAGAGGGATTTATTCACAAATAGGTCAGCAACATCTAGGGGGAATTCATCTAGGGTATTATCACGCGATGTTGATAACCAAGAGGAAGCTTCAGCCTGTTTAGTGGAAGTACCTTTGCCAATAAGAGTAACATTTCTAGTTGTACAACCCAGGCCAAGATTGTTTGGACGTTTCTCAGGAACAATAGGTTCTTGAAAACTATTTTCATTTTATCCCAGTTTCTCATTATTAGTATATCCCATTCCCTTCATTAGTTGCAAGCCTTTGTTGTCATCTTCCATGGGAAGAATAGGGACAAGTCATTCATCTTGATATAGCAGTTTAGAGATATCCTCCTCATTGACATCTTCTTTGTTCAAGTCTCCCCATTTGGTGAAGGTAGTAGTTTCCATCTTGATAGTTTCAGGGATGTTGTTACTAGGTTTAGGCTTCCTGTGAGATTAGGGAGAAAGAGGAAACTCTCCCAACACAAAAGTATCCTTCATTAACTTACAGTTTCCACAACCATCATTGTGGATCACTGCTTTGATGTCGGGTATGTTCTACACAATAGGTGTTTTCATTTTTGAGGTAGATGCAAGGGATGATGGGTCAACAAATGAGGTAGAAGGTGTAGGCCCTTCATCATTTTTTGATGTTTGGGGGATCTTATAGAAATTGGCCTCAAGATTCTTGCAGTAATAAAAAGGCTCAGGATCTCCATTGATGGTAACTTCTCTACCCTCGAAATGAAACTTTACACACTGATAGTAGGTTGAAGCTAAGGATTTTAAAGTATGAATCCATGTTCGACCAAGAAGGATGTTGTAGGGAAGATCAAGGTCTAACACTTGGCATGTAGTTTCTATGATAAGGGGGACCACTTGGATGGGTAGTGTGATGATTCCTTGTGATACCCGTTCTTTGTCATCATATGCCCTGATGGTGGTGCTCTTTGTCATCTCAATAGTAACCTATGAATAGCTTAGATTTTTGATCAACTAAAGGGTGCAAATTTTTAGACCCACACCTCCATCTACTAAGACTCGTTTAACCTTATTCTTATGAATGATAACCTCTAGGTGTAAAGCACAATTATGAGATGCTTATGATGGTAGGTCTTGCTCTGAGAAGGTGAGAACATGATTAGTGATATACCCTACCATAGCTTGAAATTGCTCTATATCTATATCCTCGAGGACAAATGATGTAGACAGAGCTTCCTCTAATATTTCCCTATGCGTGGGGGATAGCCTCAATAGTTCTAAGATAGAGGTCTATGTGGGGGTCTTTTTAAGTTGATCTAAGAGATTGCACTTGCTAGTGCTTGCTATTGGTTGAGTAGGGTGTGCCCTAGATTGAGATGGGACTCCTTGGATGGTGACCTTTCCACATCATGTGGTGACTCCACATTCCACACTAGGTCCTTTGATGGTGACGACAGTAATGACACTATCATAGGAAGTGACCACATTGGAATAGGTATGATACGCATTTGTATAATCCTTAGCTTTCACAGTGTTGTTTCCTTTGTTATGATCTGGAATAGGGGTCTTGTATATCTTAATATCATAATTTCCATCTGGTACCTCAATAGATATGGTGTTTCTCTCTATAATATCTTAGATAATGTTTTTGAGTCGCATGCAGTTCGATGTCTTGTGTCCTTTGATTTTGTGAAAGTTACAAAGATCATTTTCATTGTACCAAGGTCGTTTATCCTATGGTTCTTGGTAGTTTTCAAATTTTGGAAGTGTTATCAGGTTTGACTCTACCAATTTCTTCATGTGATAGTCTCAATAGGTTCCAACAACTATGTATACTTTTGTTTCAGATAGTTGTTCTTCTTAGGTGTTCGCCTCTATTGTGTTTCAGTATGTTGATTTGATTTTTTTTTAGTGGTGTTGTTTGTTGCACAGTTGGTTTAACGTTAGTGATTTGATTGTTGTTTGGCCTAGGAGCACTTAAGACCACCTTAGCATCTACCACACCTTCATTCATTACATTCTTGTTTTTAGCCCATACACGAGGTTTATCGTTTGAACTAGTTGTTGGACGGTTATCTTTGTAGGCTTGAGTATTTTCCTATGAGATTAGAGCTCTCTCGATGTTAAGGGCCCTAGGGACAAGCTCGTCATAAGATGTGATGCACTACATCTTAAAGTGGAAGGATAGATCTAGATCTAAATTTTCTATGATGATTCCCACTTGTTGTTCATCGAGAATTGGCCATTTTCTTTTGCTTGCTCTTTGTATCCATCATTGCAAGAAATTGGTGAAAGACTCTCCTTTGCTTTGTTTGAGAGTGTACAACTCTTCTAAACTTACGTCCATGTCAAGATTGAAGGAGAAGTGATTTATGAATTTGTCAATAATTTCTTGGAAAGTTTTGATACCTAGAGGCAATTGAGAAAACCAATCCATGGCAGGACCTGTTAAACTTTGTAGGAAGAGGCGCATCAAATAGGACTCGTTATAGGTGACATCTATACACATGGCATTAAACTCTTTGATATGATCCATAAGACTTCCTCTCCCTTTGTATTTGTCAAATTTGGGGATTTCAAAACTAGGAGGAAACAGTACCATTCCGATGTTTTGATCAAATGGATACGCGCATAGGTTCTGTGTATGAGGTTTCTTCATTTTTCCCATTTGGATGTCCTATATTTCTTGTGATAACACCTTGAGTTGTGATGCCATATTGTTTGGTGAACTAGGTGGAGGAACCTATGTTGCATATTTTGGGATGGTAGATGAAGGTTAAATGGGATTATGATATGATGATGTGTTGTATGGTGTGTATGGGGGTGTAGGATAAGGTGATGATGGTGTAGGTGTATGTGTTCCTAATGTGCTTGGGTTGACAATGTTTTGTTGAGGGTTGGAGTATAAACCATGTTGTTGTTGCATGAGCAATTATTTTTGTTGGGCATATTGTTGAGCTTGTTGTTGTTCTTGGGCTTGTTGTTGTTGTTGAGTTGCTAGGGTTGCTTGTTGTGTTGCTAAGGCTGCTTGATGATGTTGCTACTATTGTTGAGCGACTAAGGCTACTTGTTGTGTTGCTAAGGCCGCTTGATGGTGTTGTTGTTTTTGTTGTTGTTGTGCTACTATGGCTTCTTATTGTTGTCATTGCTATTGTTGTCCGACTAAGGCTACTTCTTCTTGTTGTTGTACGACTAAGGTTGATTTTTGTTGTTGTTGTTGTGCGACTAAGATTGCTTGTTGTTACATTGTTGTTGTTCTTGTGCAACTAAGACTGCTTGTTGTTGTTGTTGTTGGACTACTTGTTGTGCTTGTTGTAAAGCTAGGGCATGTGCTTGCAATGTAGGATCAACCAATGGTTGGGACATCTGAGATGGGTTTTGGGATTTGATGTTTTGTGCAGATTGCGGATTGTTGGTGAGAGGTTGGGGATTCCCTGGGTTTAACATTCCTTGTAAGGTAGTGGATTGTGGTGGAGGAATGTAAGTTTGAGGTCCCATTTTATTTTGCATGACATTGGGGACCAAGGGGAAAGATGATGATAGTTCCATTAGATATTGCGATGTTAAGGGCACATTAGGCCAGGGTTCCCTTGGTTGATGTTTTGGATATTCCCTTGTTTTTGAAATGTGATCAAGTTATTACCTTGGTTGACAGGACTTTTGATTAAGGGATTATTTTGATGTGGGTTGATGATGGATGGGATAGATGTGTTTTGGACAACTGTTGTGTTTGATGCATCAACAAGAGGATTGGATGAAGAGGTCCCATGTGGTGTTAAGGGCTGATTTTGCATGAGGGTATTACCTTTCCCTTTTGGGTCCACTTGTGATACTTGGTCCACACTGCTTTGCAGAATGTTGGGCATACTTGTAGTACTCGTGGGTATGGATGAAGAGGGGTGTCCTTGATATGTTGAATTTTTTGTGGAGTAATGAAGTGTAAGTGGTTTATATCGATGTTGGGGATCCTCGGGAATGGGAGGAGTGCCAAATGTTGGTGTCCAAGTGGTTTTTTGGGATGAAGGATTGTTATCAAGGGCACCCACAAGTGTGTTGCTTTCAAATGGAAGAGTATGGCCAAATTCCTTAGCAAGACTAGTTGCAATACTAGGAGTTAATGTTTGATTAAGCCCTATTGATGGAGTTGTTTGAATAGTGGATGAAGTTAAGCCTTGTGTTAATGATTGTGCAACAAAAGATGGGGAATTGGGAACTATTTTCTCTAAGGCTTGATGCTCCATGATTTCTTCCCTAGTAAGTCCAAATGGATTGTTTGTGATGTCTTCTATTTCATTTGGATCTGATGGAGATGAAGGTTGTTGTGATGGGGTAACATGACTTATCAGATCAAATTCCAGAGGATTTGGATCACTCAAGGTAAATGTGACTTTGGTTTTCTCCATGATTCTCTTGTGTTGTGATCTTGTTTTTACCATAAATTTTGGGTCACCTTTGGGAGAGTTGTGTTGAGATTTGTAATGTTTGAACTCTCTAGTTGACTCAAATCTAGGTAAAAGAGATGATCTAAGTCTTTTTGGAGCAATGATGATAATGGGAGATGAAAAGATGAATGATCTAGGGAGTGATTTTTGCAAATGTTTTGGGACAACACTTTTAACTTAGGTTTGATGTTTTGATGTTTGGATAGAGGATGTTTATGAACTTGTGAACCTTTAGGGTAGACTTGTGACCTTCAAGATAAATGAGTTCAAAGATGATAATTAACTTAACAAAATGCATGAAAAAGGATTCATTTTACATACAAAGTAGCTAAGTTAGGATTTGGATTGATAGATGTTTAAGTCCAAAAGTGTTGGTGTGTTCAAAAAATTTGCAAATTTTGGTGAAGTGAAGTATGAGATTTGATGAAGGGGTGGATGAAATGTTTGACCCAATGTTGACCTAAAGTGAACCTTTCTTTGATAAGACCACGGTAGTGAGAAACATACTAAACCTATAAAGTTTTCAAATCCTAAAGACCCAATGATTTAGATAGGTTCTAAATCGTGAAAAAGACCAGGGTTTTGACTAAAAAAGAATGCATAAAAGTTTGGATTGTTCCTTGAAGCATACCAATCTAGTTCTAGTTTGGTGAAGTGCTAAAAGGTGTTTTTTGATGGCTTTTGGAATAATATGCCTAAGTTTAAAGTGATAACTTGTAGACTTTCTCTTGGGGATTCTAATTTTGCGTGAGATCATTTAGGAAAGTTCAAGTTTATGGAAGAAAAGAGGATATTTATTACCACGCGGGTGGTGGTAATATGGGCCTTCCAGCCACAATATTAGCTTGTTCCTCTTCTTCGTCGAAGATTGTTGTTGTGTTTCTCCACTGAATGGGTGTTTCCTTTGTTTCAAAAGTGAAGCTTCTCAATCTACTAATTATATTGGTTTGTTCTCCCTCAATTAGTGCAAAGTTTGGTTGAATGATAGAACCTGTAAGATCGGGTTGTTCAACATGAGCGATCAATCTTCAAATGGTCATGTGAGGTTCAATTTGTCAATTTGTCTTGCGTAAGTGAGTTTCTTTTACCATGAACATTTGTCTTGATTAAGTTCAGACTAAATGTCTATGTCAAAAACATCATAAATTTCACAAGGTCCATTTTGTGAAAAGGATGAAGTTCAAGCCATAGTTTCTTAGGTTAACTTTGGGAAGTATGGATTGAGATATAAGTCAAGATATTTAGAAATATATAAGGATAGAAATCCTTAGGACAAGCATTAATATCAAGGCTATTTCAAAGGGTATCCATACTTTAAACCAAAGGGTTTGAAATTTTGAGGAAGATCGTGAATGTTTGTTTGCACTGTTTTGGAACCAAGCAAAGTATTAAACTGACTCACAAGCATTTACAACATTAGGTTCAAAAGATACTACTTGTTGAATCCCCACTTGGATTTCTCCAAACACTAAGACAATGTGAACAAATAGATATTTTGCGGCACTAGCTCCCCCTTACTCGGCACACACTTCTCGGGACCACCAAATCTCAAATCCTGAAGATCCAAAGATCCAAAGATCCTAAATATTTTCTCGTTTCAACAATGAATAATAAAATGTGGGGCGGCTTCAGAACGACTGTTCCTGCACTAGCAAGCATAAAGGTTTTTGGCTTCTAAAAAATTGGTTCATAGTAAGGGCTTTCGTTCAAGGTGGCCATACACATAGCAAGATTAGCTCAAGATTATTTTAATCAAGAGGCCTCCAAGTCTCTTCCTTAGAAGATATTTTAACATATCACATGGATACTAAGGGTGACACTTGTCTATATGACACATCTACACCTATTGATTATGACTTTCGTAGCAAACACATTTTTATATAGCGACTCGAAAGAGCTTGGATTTAGCTCGTTACCACTTGGGTCATTCCCTCCTTTCGAAGTGGAGAGGCAGGCCCTCTAAAGATAAACAAAATCAAGGAAGTACGTTTGTTGTTTGATCTCCTAGTTTGCATGAAGAAAGGAGAGAGCATTCACAATTCCTTTTCCGTACACTGGCATGGGGTTCATTTTAATCCAAATTGAAATATGTGGGTGATTATACAAAATTTCAAGGAATGCTTTTGATTTCCAAGATCATCGAGTGGCACGAGAGAAGAGCATACGCATTCAATGAAAAGAATGTAAATCACAAGACATGGAAAACACTCATTAATTTTAATCCTCAAAACAAAGGTAAATTTATTTTAAGCACCAAACGAAGTGTTAAGTTGTATTGTTCAATTTTAAACCCAAAGTAAGATAATGTGAGGGTTCATTTTAATCTCGTTTGAGCGTTCATTTTAAAACCCAATTGAAAGCTAGTGTGGCCCTAAAGCATAAAATGAAAAGCATGATAAATAGGTTATAATTACCCCAAAATTGTCGAAACACTTGTTACAATTATAATATTTAAAGAGAAGAATGCTTCTTCACTTCAACTTTTATCATCCAACCTGCAAAACCCAATTAGCCTAAAAACCAGAACAAAGTCAGAGGTATGTTACTGATCAAATGAAGTAAAAAAATTAAAGCACATGTTGAAAATTGATCATTGTTTTTTTTACAAGAGAAAGAGTCGCAATTCATGATAGCATCGCCATAAATCAAATGAGTGTCGCTCTGGTGAATTTTAGTGTTTCTCTACAAAAATCAAGTGATGATGATAACGTCACTATTTGGGAGCATCCCTGTTTGCAAATCCTCAATACCTCTAAAAGTATTCAACGTCATCGTTTATTTTAATTAGTGTTGGGGTATTAATTAGGCATCATTGTTTCTAATGACAATAGTGTCGTTGTATGGCAATGCCCACCAAAGGCATCACTAAAATTCCCTGGAGCGTCGTTGTATCCTACAAGAATCAAGAAAAATGAAACTCGGGATATAAATTGATTAAATGTGATCGATATTTCCTTATTCTAGCACCAAAATGTGACTGATGGATTAGTATGGGCCAATTATGCTTGATCCATGAAGAATCGAAGCATAATTAAGCCACTAATGTCAAATCTCAATAGGATCATTCAAATGAAAAATAAACCAAGCATCCATTAAAACCTATTATACTAAGCTATGAAAGCTTTAAAAATGCCTACTCTAATCCATTGAAACTTATTTGTTAGGGGAGTGGTGTCGCATTGATGTGGAATGGAAACCCTTTCCCAATCCCGGGGATAAATGAGCTTGTTTCAATTAGTTTTATTGAAGAAAACTGATGAAACCATTGTGGGATGTGTGATGAAACATAATTTAAAACTAGATTAATATGATGCAAGCTATTTTAACATGATTCAAATTAAGAAGATTCAGATGTGTAAATGCAAAGCTAATCTAAATAGATTCTAAGCTAAAAGATTGAAACCCTAATTAATAAACAAGCTACATGTATGCATCTAAGTTACCATGGAAGCCATTAATGAAAGCTAAGCTAATTAATGCAAGTAATTAAGCTAAAATGATATTAAGAAAATGCTAAAAGTGAGTGTGAGTGTGAGTGATTTCAACAGCATGAGTTTTCTCTGAAAAATATGGATCCATTTGTCTCCAAATAGTGATCTATTTATAGGAGAGCAAATGAGAAATGGAGGGTTGAGATCAAAAAGATTAATCAATGGTCAATGATGGAAAAAGTTGGAGGCACGAATCATGGATTCTCATCAACGGATGAAAATCAATGATGAGATTTAATCAAGGGTTCACCTTTGTCCAAACAAACACACTTTCAACTACACAAGAGGTCATAAGTTAACTTGCACAAAAGGTCACAAGCTAACTTGCTCAAGAAGTCAAGTAAGTTTGTTAGAAAAGGAATATTCTCCTTTTTCAAATGAGTGAGGAAAGAGAATATTCTTTAGAATATTCTCATGGGTGAGGGAAAATAGACTTTTAGCAAATTAAAACAAAGTTTAATTGTGCAAAAGGGGGAAGGAATATTCTTTTTGGAGGAATGTGCAAAGGAGGAATATTCCCTTGCAAGTGGGGTGATTAGATTTATTAGTAATCGATAATTAAACAAAGGTTTAATTATACAATTAGGGGAATTATATGATTTTCACTAAGTGATTTAATGAAAGGGGGAGAGTAAAATGATATTTAATTAAATAACTTAGGGTTATTTAATTAAATAAGAGGACTTAGGGATTAAATTAAATAATTTTATATATTTAATTTAATAAGATGAAATATTAGCATGAAAGGGGATGAATTAACCTGATTAGATTAATTAGGTTAATAGATGCAAATTATATAATTAATTAAATATCTAGGCTAATTTAATCAATTAAGTGAAAAGAGGATGGGTTTTAGGAGGAAATGATGTTAGTATACCTTATTTGAGTGCATGATATCATTTAGTACATTTTTCAGTGTCTATGATTCCTTTCTTCATTATATAATTCTACTTTTACACATCTAATTTCTCCTTAAAAAAAAGTCTAGGAACGCTCATTATGTATTTGCATCCTTTAACATGTTTTGTCCTTGATAGTTCCTCACTTTTCATTTGTGGTGGGGTATTCTTGAAGTATTTTTAAGCCCTTCAGTAGGTGAATAGATCATGATTGGCATCACCAAAAAAAATACATATTTTCCTCCTTTCTTCATGGCATTCATTTGCATAGTGGTCTATGTGGCTACATTTATAATATATGGCACATTTTATTATTATTTGGGCACATCCTCTTCCTCTAACATTAGAATAAACCTATTTTAACTAAAATTAAAAAGAGGGGGTCCACATTTTTCCAAAACCAAAATGGGGTGTGTATACAAGGCACAACAAATTCCTCTAGTTACTACCACAACTTTATTTTTCTTTTTATTAATAGTTTCCTTCTTAATTAGTATTTCCCCTCTAAATATTATTTTTCTAGTCGTTCTTTCTTTGAGTGACAATTGGTTCCTTTCTTCATTATATAATTCTACTTTTACACATCTAATTTATCCTTAAAAAAATTAGGAACCCTCATTAGGTCTTTGCATCCTTTAACAATGTTTTGTTCCTAATAGTGCCTCACTTTTCATTTGTGGTAGGGTATTCTTGAAGTATTTTTAAGCCCTTTAGTAGGTGAATAGATCATGATTGGCATCACCAAAAAAAACTACATATTTTCCTCCTTTCTTCGTGACATTCATTTGCATAGTGGCCTATGTGGCTACATTTATAACATGTGGCATATTTTATTCTTCTTTTGACACATCATCTTCCTCTAACATTAGAATAGATCTATTCTAACTAAAATTAAAAAGAGGGGGTCCACATTTTTCCAAAACCAAAATGGGGTGTGTATACAAGGCACAAAAAATTCCTCTAGTTACTACCATGTCTTTATTTTTCTTTTTATTAATATTTTCCTTCTTAAAATTATTATTTCCCCTTTAAATATTATTTTTCTAGTTGTTCTTCCTTTGAGTGACAATTGGTTCCTTTCTTCTTCATTATATAATTCTACTTTTACACATCTAATTTCTCCTTAAAAATTTTGTTTAGGAACCCTCATTATGACTTTGCATCCTTTAACTATGGTTGTTACCAAAATTTCCTCACTTTTCATTTGTGTTGGGGTGTTCTTGAAGTATGTTTAAGCCCTTCAATAGGTTAATAGATCGTGATTGGCATCACCAAAAGAACTGCATATTTTCCTCCTTTCTTGACATTCATTTGCATAGTGGCCTATGTGGCTACATCTATAACATGTGGCATATTTTCTTCTTCTTTGGCACATAGTCTTCCTCTAACATTAGAATAAACATATTCTAACTAAAATAAAAAAGAGGGGGTCTACATTTTTCCAAAATGGGGTTGTATACAAGGCACAACAAATTCCTCCTCTAGTTACTACCACAAATTTATTTTTCCTTTTATTAATAGTTTCCTTCTTAATTATTATTTCCCCTTTAAATATTGTTTTTCTAGTTCTTCCTTTGAGTGACAATTGGTTTCTTTCTTCTTCATTATATAATTCTACTTTTACACAGCTAATTTCTCCTTGAAAATTTTGTTTAGGAACCCTCATTATAACTTTACATCCTTTAACTACGGTTGTTCCTGAAAGTTCCTCACTTTTCATTTGTGGTGGGGCATTCTTGAAGTATTTTTAAGCCCTTCAATAGGTGAATAGATCACGATTGGCATCACCAAAAGAACTATATATTTCCTCCTTTCTTCTTGACATTCATTTGCATAGTTGCCTATGTGGCTACATTTATAACACATGGAATCTTTTCTTCTTTTGGGACATCCTCTTCCTCTAACATATCCTACTCTATAGTTGTTATAGTTCCATTTGCTATCATTTGAAGGGTATCTTGTAGAGGGTAGATCATTCATGATTTATGGTGGTGTAAGCTATGTCGCATGGCTCTTGCACTAATTCTTTCATGTTGGTTGGTTGTATCCATGGTCATAAAGTTCTTTTTCATCCAATCCTTTATCATTTACCACTCCTTTTTGTATAGTATCATTATTTTTGCATCAATGGTTGCACCATCATTCAAGTTCATCCCCTTCCCTTAATTCGCACAATGGGTGGATAATTATTTATTCTAAGGTCATCATAGTTACCACAAATTTTACAATACAATTTTTGTAATTTCCTAGGTGTTGTCTAATAAGTTGACTCTAAGTGGAGTAGCTAGTTTGTCACCTTTCACAATAGGTCATTTTTTCTTTATCTATCCTTCTTCAAAACAATAGGTGCACCAAATATTCTTCCTCTAACTAGATGATGAGATCATTTTTTACCTTTAGCCAATATATCCTACTTAATTTTCAATTGTTCAAATTCTAGTCTCATCATTTATATTTCTTTAATTTTAGTTTATTTATTCTTTCTTCTCCCTAGTTGTTCTTCTACCCTACATACCAACTCTACTACATTTAAGTAGGTATCAAAAACCCTACCATTCAGTGTAGTTCTTACTTCCAATAATAGTCCAAACACAAATCGTTCAATTTTGTATTTTTTAGTAAGCAATTCCTCAATTTTCCCACCACTTAAATGTGTAGTCAAATTATATAATAGTTTCCCATTCCTCTTGTAACATCTCTTTGATTTTAGTAGAAATTCCTTTATTTCCTTTCATTCTATATCATATTTAAGGCACTTTTTCATATACCATTTTAGTGCTTCATTTTTTAGTGTTCCTAAAAAATTATAAAGTTTGGCCTAATTGGTTTGGGTCCCTTTTTTTCTCCACATAGATTCTAATATAGATTTGTTTGACATCTTCATTGGTCTCTTTTCCAAAAATTGGTAACATTGTTATTGTGTTGTCCATATTTGTGTTAGTTTCTTTTGGTTCTATGTTTTCCTTGTTTTTAGGTGGAATTTTCTTCTTTGTTTTCAAATTTCTTCTCTTTTAATATTCTCAATTTCTTACTGTATTCTTGTTTCATTACTTTTCTATGTTTTCCTTTATCCCTCGTTGATTATATATCAAAGAATTCACTTCCCAATATCTCTTCACAATTTCTTCCAAATTTATGTTGCTGATTTTCTCTTATTCTAGTTGAGTCACTACATATTCCTTTAGTAAGTACCTGTATTGTGTTAATTAGCACAAAGGGTGACTTTTATTCTAAGAGGTTCACCTCTTAATGGAACCATTTCAATTTAGGAGATGAATTTTCATTACTTTATTTCACCAAATAATATTCAATTTTCCCATCCTTTATTAATCATTTCAATACTATTTGTTGCAAGGTCCTTCAACATGTGTTCCCTTTCTTTCTCATTTGCACTCTTTTCCCTTTCTTTCTCCTTTGCACTCTTTTCCCTTTCTTTCTCCTTTGCACTCTTTTCATCTTCTTGTAAATTTAACTTGCTTGAATTTTTTTCTTGCAAACCTAAACTCTTACCACATTATCTAAATTTATTCTACATTAAAACTCAAAGGATTTAATTTTTTTAAAGGGGTTGATAATTATTCAAATCCATCATTACCTATGATTTTTAGATTAGACAAATCAAATTCTAGTTGAGGTGCATACGTCAAACATTTGAATGGTAGAGCCCATATGCTTCTACACCCTTCTAATGACTCCTTGGGTATTATATAATCTTCAATTTGGTTTGCTAATCTTTGTAGAATCCTAGTTAATTTGTCTATATGGTCTTTTACTTGCTTAGGTGTATCTTTGTTGTGAAGTGATATAATTGCCCCATATTTTGTGTACAAAATTATATTAGGTTCCATAGAATTATTAAGTTCAATTGTAGACCCCTTGACACACCCATTAATGCTCATTTCTTCTAATGATGTGTACTCTTTATCTTATTTCTCTTCAACAATCTTAGTAGAAATCCCTATTTTGTGCTCTAATCCTTCTTCTCTTTTCCAACAATTCTCATTTTTGTAGCAGCAACCCCTCTATGAGCTCTAACTCTAACTCTTCTACTTTATTCCAATAATTCTCATTTTTTGTAGCACCAACCCCTTTGATGTGCTCTAATTCATCTTCCATAGAATTTTCTATCCTTCAGCAATACCTTTCATGTCTCTCTTGAATGTGTTGCAATCTCTTTTCTTCCATGTTCAATTCCATTACTAACTCAATCTCTTCTCTAGTCTTTCTTTGTTTCTTATTATCTCCTTTTGTCATAGTTTTATTCATTTATTTTATTTGGTATACCATTAATAATTTTATTCGTCCCTAATGGCTTATCCTTTCCTTTCTTTTAATATTTGCTTCTCTTTAGATATCCCCTCAAGATCCCGAATTGCTCTCCTAGGCAATTAACCCCCTCTCACAAGGTTCAAACGTAAATTTGTCTATTGCAAGTCATAAAAAAATCATGTTTGTCATAAATCCTCTTTTATTGACTTCTTTTACTTCCAAAAATGATATATCATAGATTGATTTATCATTTCCTTATCGTTTTACCAAGGCCCTGACAACAAATCAAGATGTTGGCAAGAAAGGGTGCAAATCTAGGGTTTGGGCTTAAGTCTCTTGAAAGTTTGTATTCATACCCCAAAATCAACAATAAGAGGAAGGTCACTTAGATTATGGAATGAGTTACAAAAGACGTTGGTAAGAAAGGATAGTAAAATTGATAATATACAACTAGTTACATGCAAATTACATCACATAACACATTATACATGAGTCAAATCAACTTGTAGTATCATCTATTCATCATATTATTTTATCATATGTACATCTTTAATACAATAGTCACTTATATCTTATTCCTTCTTCTATTACATACTAATTATATTTCCTTATGTTATGTCATCTCACATATATTACACTACCTATTTTAATATTTTTATTACATATTTATATCTTTTAAGCCTATAATTATACCTAAGTATACGAGTGTGTCCTTTGTACATATTGCACCCTTTTGATGTGTTGGTGTTCAACTAGATGTGTCATGTCTCCTTTGCAATGAGTGAAGCTCGTTGTAACATCGGTTTTGTCCTATTTTAAAATATATCTTCATAGTAATTGACATTAAGTCAACGTCGGAGTGCTACACTTTTCCTTTCATTTTGGACTCGCTTTGACTCATTTTTTTCCTAATGTAATGAACATTGTACAAAATAAGATATTTCGGCATGAAAGTTGGCAAATAAACTAATCTAACTTGATTCCTTTCTCACACATCTCGAGGGACTGTCTTGATTCTCTGTTATCCATTCGTTATCCTAGGTCATTTCCACAAGCACAAAATTGGCATTATGTCAAGTCCAAAAATGCAAAAACAACCCCTGAAATTTCAAAATTCAAGTTTTTAAAATGGGCCCATTTTGACTCCCTCCAACTAGTCATTATGGGCCAACTAAAGAGAAAATATTTAAAGTACATTCTAGGATGTTGTATAAAATAACAAAACCTAATTCATTATTATCATATAATAGCAAGCATGAGAGCTCCATTACACATTGCACCATTGTAAAAGGATGACATCAATATGGCATAAGCATTCTAAGCATATTGCATGATTTCGTGTCATCTTCAATATTTATGTCAAACTATTGAATCAATAATCATTTTTTGTTAAAGGAGAACAATCATAGACTAACAAGCTCTTAAATGAAGTCTATCAATGCCACTCCTTTTCGAACATAGGTTGTAGACATCAAAGTGAACATATTTCTAGCATCAATTTCAACATAGTTCAAATAAACAATCAAGATTCAAATTTCTGTAAAATTCAATTATGTAGGTATAGTAGTCAATTCCATAGGTGTGGAAGTGAATTAAAACATCACATAATAAATTTACCAATCTCGAGGTGATTGTTTGACAAGTTCCATATTTTTTGTCATTTAAGTGATTCAATTGGCAACATCTATCATAGTAAAATCCTTCAACGAACATAAAGCTAAGTAATGTTATTTTATTTAATTAATTTCAAGCATTTATTTTAGTAGTATTATCAATCTCAACTTGGGATTTTCCCCCAACTAGGCCGAGGGTGGGTGTTATCCTAGGTTAGATTATTTATTCATTGTGATTTAATTTACCTGAGATATTTTTGTAGGTGATTTATTTTCATATACATCTAATTAATATATTACCAGACAAATAAATTTTACTTGGTTAACTATCACTTAATTATATCTTTTCTATCACAATGTTAAGAGAAACATAAATATTTGTTTCTCAGAACCTTTAGTTTGAATTTTTTAACCATCCTTCATTAAAAGGGTCTCCTCTTGCAAAGATGAAAAATGTCTACTTGGCATTTGTCTCTCTTGTTAGGCCCTTGATTTTCACTCCTTAACCTTAATAAACATTGTAACAACCACTTATAATCAACTAACAACCCCTAGTATTGTAACTCATTTCACACTTAGCCTTTTTGGGCCCAAACACCTCAACTCTAGTTCAACCCAAGCCATTCAAATATCTTGGACTCCATCGCGCCCACAATATTGTGCATTAGACAAGACTACCATGATTATGTCATCAACATTCAAAAGCTATTTTTTCTCATTTCAATGCTACCTTTTCCACTCCAATAAACATCCTTGTCATTTTCCACATCCAAAGAACCATAAACAAGCATGAAAATTACTCCACTTATACTAGTGTGCATTCACTTCAAAATACCCTACTCAATTCCCAAGGTTTCACTATTATAAATTTTTCAAATCTTTGTGGGGCTTGATCATCATCAAGAAAGTTTTGTTGTTCAACCACTCAAATGCAAGCCCCCAAAGGTATCTACAACACCATGCAATCCAAATATCAAGTTTTTTATTATAAATAATAAGTTGTAGAGTTGTAGGGGACAAAACCACAACCATAGAAGACAACCATAGGCCAAAAACACTACTGCAACGATATAGACAAAACTTTCCAAATGTAACAAAACCTTGCACACAATAGTGTCCTAACGTAGAGATGGCAAAAAGTGGGAAGATGATGCATTTTATCATATGTACATCTTTAATACAATGGTCACTTATATCTTATTCCTTCTTCTATTACATACTAATTATATTTCCTTATGTTATGTCATCTCACATATATTACACTACCTATTTTAATATTTCATTACATATTTATATCTTTTAAACCTATAATTATACCTAAGTATTACGAGTGTGTCCTTTGTACATATTGCACCCTTTTGATGTGTTGGTGGTCAACTAGATGTGTCATGTCTCCTTTGCAATGAGTGAAGCTCATTGTAACATCGGTTTTGTCCTATTTTAAAATATATCTTCATAGTAATTGACATTAAGTCAACGTCAGAGTGCTACACTTTTCCTTTTCATTTTGGACTCACTTTGACTGATTTGTTCCTAATGTAATGAACAATGTACAAGATAAGATATTTTTTCATGAAATTTGGCAAATAAACTAATCTAACTTGATTCCTTGCTCACACATCCCAAGGGACTATCTTGATTCTCTATTATCCATTTGTTATCTTAGGTCATTTCCACAAGCACAAAATTGGCATTATGTCAAGTCCAAAAATGCAAAAACAACCCCTAAACTTTCAAAAGTCAAGTTTTTAAAATGGGCCCATTTTGACTCCATTTAGCAATTATGAGCCAACTAAAGAGAAAATATTTAAAGTACATTTGAGGATGTTGTATAAAATAACAAAACCTAATTCATTATTATCATCTAATAGCAAGCATGAGAGCTCCATTACACATTGCACCATTGTAAAACCATAACATCAACATGACATAAACATTCTACGCATATTGCATGATTTCATGTCATCTTCAATATTTATGTCAAACTATTGAATCAATAATCAAGTTTTGCTAAAGGAGAACAATCATAGACTAACAAGCTCTTAAACAATGTCTATCAATGCCACTCCTTTTCAGACATAGGTTGTAGACATCAAAGTGAACATATTCCTACCATCAATTTCAACATAGTTCAAATAAACAATCAAGATTCAAATTTCTGTAAAATTCAATTATGTAGGTTTAGTAGTCAATTCCAAAGGCGTGGAAGTGAATTAGAACATCACATAATAAATTTGCCAATCTTGAGGTGATTGTTTGACAAGTTCCATTTTTTTGTCATATAAGTGATTCAATTGGCAACATCCATCATCTAGTCAAGTCCTTCAATGAACATAAAGCTAAGTAACGTTATTTTATTTAATTAATTTCAAGCATTTATTTTAGTATTATTATCAATCTCAACTTGGGATTTTCCCCCAACCAGGTTGAGGGTTGGTGTTATCCTAGGTTAGATTATTTATTCATTGTGATTTAATTTACTTGAGATATTTTTGTAGGTGATTTATTTCCATATACATCGAATCAATATATTACCAGATAAATAAATTTTACTTGGTTAACTATCACTTAATTATATCTTTTCTATCACAAAGTTAAGAGAAACATAAATATTTGTTTCTCAGAACCCTTAGTTTGAAGTTTTTAACCATCCTTCATTAAAAGGGTCTCCTCTTGCAAAGATGAAAAATGTCCACTTAGCATTTTTCTCTCTTGTTAGGCCCTTGATTTTCACTCCTTAACCTTAATAAGCATTGTAATAACTACTTATAATCAACTAACAACCGCTAGTCTTGTAACTCATTTCACACTTAGCCTTTTTGGGCCCAAACACCTCAACTCTAGTTCAACCCGAGCCATTCAAATATCTTGGACTCCATCAGACCCACAATATTGTGCATTAGACAAGACTACCATGATTATGTCCACAACATTCAAAAGCTTATTTTTATCATTTCAATGCTACCTTTTCCACCCTAATAAGCATCCTTTTTCTTTTCCACATCCAAAGAACCATAAACAAGCATGAAAATTACTACACTTATACTAGTGTGCATTCACTTCAAAATACTCTACTTAATTCCTAAGGTTTCACTATTATAAATTTTTCAAATCTTTGTGGGGCTTGATCATCATCAAGGAAGTTTTGTTGTTCAACCACTCAAAAGCAAGCCCCCAAAGGTGTCTACAACACCATGGAGTCCAAATATCAAGTTTTTTATTATAAATAATAAGTAGTAGAGTTGTAGGGGACAAAACCACAACCATAGAAGACAGCCATATGCAAAAAACACTACTGCAACCATATACACAAAACTTCCTAAATGTAACAAAACCTTGTGCAATAGTCCTAACATAGAGATGGCAAAAAGTGGGAAGGTGATGCATTTTCCTGATTTCAATCTGTTATCCATAACAATCCAAAACCACAAATCTACAACTTTTCAACCCTCTTCTTATTTTAGTCCTATAAAGAACATCTCTTCTTTAATTTAAAACAATGAAATAATTTAAATGTTTTACTATGCTTTACCTTGAATTCTAGATTAAAGAAAAAATAATTAAAAACAGTATATCAATTTTTATTTTATCTTTACTTGTTCAAAGAATAGCTTTTGCTAGATATTTGAACAGCTAATTATTAAAGGGTGGGAGCGTATTAACCAAACCTTGGCCTTTTGAACTTTCCAAACATCAAAATCCTATTTTATTTTTCTTTGGCCAGTTTTCTTCATCTCTTACTATGATGTTTCCCTTGATTCTTTCTTTAACTTAGTTTATTTTCTTTTCTTCTCCATTATTGTCTTTTGTTGATTTTTGATTGAGTGAACTTTTAAGATGTGAAACTAATACAAAAAAGAATAGAGTGAAAGCTGAACTCCAACAAACCTAAAAGGAAACAAAACTAACCACTATAAAGAAAGAAAATGAAAATGAACCATATTCTTTGGTGCCTAACCATTTCTTGTCAAATATAAATATCTGGATGTATTGCTTCTCACAACTTAAATTTTTGTAGCAAAATTGCTTGTCATTTTTTAGATCAACCCATCCAAATGTAAAGCCTCTTCTCCATAGAATTTTCTGTCTAACATAACATATCTGTAAACAAGGGACCACCTAGGTGTATTGAAAATTTATTAATCACATTGATGTTCCAAAATAATAAATACATTGAATAGCATCCCAATTCAAATAATATTGGTGCTTCACAAAGAATGCCAACTTTGAATATTATTTTCGATCTACATACAATCCCCACCTGCTACCTGCTACATGCTAGGAGTTGAACATAAGGAAGAGATACAAATGCAATAGAGAGAGGAGCTACTGAAATAGGCATCTGGGGATCCACTTCTATTGGTTCTAAAGATGGTATCTCTCCCTTGGGAGTTACATCCAAAGCTTTTCCATTGAGGAGCATAGTTTGACTGTGTAAATCCCCATCTTTTGCTGTTAAGTGATATTCCAGTCTAGATGTCCCGTTTACAAGATCAGTCCTTGCAGTAAGATTCTTCTGCTCTTCATTTTGAGAAAAAGTAGACACCCCAACAGTGACGCCATCTGATTTGCTAAGATTGATCAAGAGTAAGGTGACTCCTGTCTGGAAAATTGATCATTCTCAAAAGTCATTCACCCAAAAAACTGGAAATTTTTATTTACAATTCTATTTTTAAATGTGCATCAAATAAGTTAAGAGATTCTGTTTTAAATGTGCATCAAATAAGATGGAGAGGACAAAGCATGCAAGAAATATTAAGAGCCATCTCCAATACTGTTACTTATTTTTAGTTTTTTATATTTCCCTGGTGTCATCACCTACCTCCTCTGGATTTGAACCTGTGCCTCCTCTATAGAGTAAACAAGTTCTCACCATTAAACCCACTCAAGCTTCACAAAGCCGTCCATTATTAATTTTCTATTGTAGAGGCAAATAACATATACTAATGAAGTTCCTAACCAAGCTTGAAGGTCAATAACTAAGTCACCACTTCATGTACGGGTACAGATATGGGGTTTCAGCATCTGCTTACAAATTGTTTGGACTCCATATTCAATGCCACTTGGGTAACACAGTACAAAAATAATATTAAAATACTGAAATGTAAAAATTATATCAAGATTTTTACTGAAAAATCATCAAATGTAGAAAATGGATAACGGTGAACTATTGCTTAGACCATAAAGATGCATTCTACGAAGTTACGAACCATATAGTGATTCACCACAAAATGTGCCTCTGTCAGGAATGGGAAGTTTAGACCCTAGGTAAAATACTGATACATCAAGCACTTTGTTGTCTTCCAAGATAGCTATCTCTATAATCAAATCCAAATTAATAGTTTGTAAATGTTTTTAACTTCAACTTTTCTAAATGGAAAATGGCCCTACAAATGCCTGAGCATGGCCTGGAAACACCCTGAGTATTGAGGAGCCTGCCTGTGTATATCCCAAGTTTGCCAGGGGACACACTTGAGCAAGGGCCCCTACGTTGAGGAAACTGGAGTGTTTCCAGGTTGCACCTACCTAGAATCAATACTAGGCTTGTACGGGGTGTAGTTAAAGGGGGTGAAATAGCAAACCTGACAACATAGGTGAATAGTATTAGTGATGCAAGCTACTTGTAAACAAGGGTGGATGGCCAACAATATGCTTTCCACAAATTGCAATTAATTGTGTTGTTTACTTTCTAAAATGATTGGTATAGACCAGAGTAGCCAGATACGCCCTTGCCCCTCCCCGGGCATGCGTATCCCCATATCCGATACAGATACGTGTACAATATGCCACAGATACATGTTGGATACCATACCCACATGTGCCCAAAAAAACCTTGATTTTCCAGCCGTGCCGGATACTATACAATTTGATTTTCAAAAAAATCTAACGTGAATCTTCCAAAATATATCTTAGAAAACTTCAATTGTGCAATTTTCTTTTTTGTTTTGTATAAATAAAACCTACACCAAATGAGGAAGCTGGAAGACAAATGAAACATTTTTCTATTTTGCAACCCATTTTTCTAAGACTTCTTCCAATACAACTCTACGATTTTTTTGGCGTTTTAATTTTTATAAATTTTAAAAATTTAATTGTTTATAGTTTTATATTTATACTTGATATTAATATTATGTTGCCTAAGATATTTTTTTTTTAAAAAAATCTTATTCTTTAAATATAAATAAAATTTATTAATATATATTTAATTGTTTATTCTTTTACTAAATTACAAATATTTAAATTTTAATATTATTTTAATTTATATTTTCTCATTTTCTTTTAAAGTAATGAAAATCTCCTCTAATAACTTAGAAAATATGTATATATGTTTTTTATGAATGTCATATCCAGCTGTATCCATATTGGGGGTCTCAAAAAATGACCGTACCCGTATCCGATACCGTATCCGTATCTGTATCCATATCCGTGTCCATGCAACTTTGGTATAGATGGATGTAAGGTATATCTACAACTAATGAGATTACAAGAATTCATTTGAATGAGTATTAACCTCAATATCATTTATTAACCTCAGCTATTTCCTCTTTGCAATGTCCTATGTCTCCGATGCTCTGAGATTGGTAGAGATAAATAGACACACAGCATACATAAAAAATAAACAAAATAAGACTCCATGAAATTATGACATTTTTCTAATTAGAACTATCAGATTTGAATCTTTCCTTTTTATAAAAGCAAACAGAAAACTGAAGGACAAAAGGATGCAGGTTGTGATCATATCTAGTATGCTTGTACCCTGCAAAACTCATATTGAAATCCAGAATTATACAAATTATGTCCATATGCTATGTTTCTTCTGCACAAAACTTATCAATCAAATAAGCTTAAATACTCACAGCATTCTTAGTACAATGTGCATAAGGCCGCAGGTATTGTGTTCCTTTAAAACTTACAGACAGAACACGTGCTCCCATTAGTCGGTGCCAAAGCAGTGCACTGATTCATTATTAAAAAAGTGTCAGGACTATGTTTGTGTCCAAATCTTAGTTCTCTCTATGATCCCAAGCAGGAATTCAAATTTAGTATGAAGTTCTCCATTTGGTTGAACCGTTAAATAGATAAAAATGCCAAGAACTAAATAAATATCAGATCTTAAAGCAGTACCTGTAATAATCAGGATTTGGCACATAAGTAGTTGTATTTAAAAGGCCATAATTACCACCAATCAAGCTTTGCCTGCAATAAGATTTTGTATTGTATGTGGATGCCATGCCAAGCTGATCTAAATACCTGTGGCAGTTGCAATGAATGTTCCTTAAAGATTAACAAATCGCTGTGAATACTATAACTGTGCTAGAGAAAAATAGATAAGAAACCTGGACTTGCCTAAAGGAAATCAGCAAAAGGTGCAGTAACAGTCATTTTGTGCATTTATGAAGAATATTGAAGCTTGAAAGGAAATGAATTAATTATCATTTCTCTATTTCTCATGTTCTACTTAAGGATAGAGTGACCTTTTCCTCCTAGAATTTGTGTAGCACTGTGTGAACATGTGTTTTAGTGACCCAAGTGAAAATTCAAAATGCAAGATCCCTATTTAGGGAAGAAAATCCCATACAATATTGTCTAGCGCTCCAGGAATATTGGAGTTTGACAGTCAATTTATTTAGGGTGTGTTTTTGTATATACATATACTGACATCAGCTACAAATGCATCAGGATTGCTGCCAAGAAAAAGTGAAGTATGGGCACACAAAAAGAACGAGGAAAAAAAAACTATGAATAGCCTAAGAGACTGAGTGCTAATTCAAGGCCGGCGAAAAGAAAGGACAAATGGAAAAACTAGTGTGTTTACTCAGAGTTAGTCAAAGACTATTTTGGTCTTCTGATTCTTGACTGTTACCTTCTATTTCACCATGTCTCATGATTTTGCTTGTTCTAGAAGATTGAAGTTTGATATGTTTCATTCCTTTTTTGAAAAGGAAACAGCATATCTTAAAATCTGGATAGTGTTGCAATTTCTGGAGTAAACAAATTGAACTTTCACACAAAAGACAAGCTTACCAAAAGCTAAAGACAAAAGCATTAGTGACCAGATTGTGTCCACTGTTATAAGCTCCACCAGATTCACCAACCCAAGCACTTGACCAAGGTCCATAATTCTCCAAGATTGTTTTCAGGTTTTTGAATGTGGACTCTTCTCGGCTAAGATAAGACGGATCCAATATCTTCTCCACAAGATGCCGATCGACACCTGGTAATCAGATAACAAATTGTCAAGCAGTATCATCTAAAAACTTGATATGATGAATGGACTGATGAAAACTAACATTCATATACCTGGCCCCAGATTGTAGATATGATGTGTAACAACACCTACAATGTCTCGCCCTGATTCTTGAAGAAATTCCTTAAACCAATTTGCATCAAAAAATCCATCAGGTGCAACAAGTTGGGGTTTCACTTGAAAATCCTTGTAAATCTTTTTCAGTATCCCATTAAGGTTAATTACATCAGCTGCATACTGCTTAGCATTAATTCTTGTTCCAACACCACTTCCACTCAACTCATTTCCTATTCCCAAAAATGTCAATTTTCTTGTCATGTTCTTGAGAAAAAATTGGGTACACTCCATAGATCAAATATGGTGAGATATTCATACATCCCATAAAATCATTCACAAAGATCTTACTGAGCATAGGAAAATGTCAAAAAAGTTTAAAATAGCAGCTCACCTAGTTCCCATGCATTTATTTGATAACCATGATCAACTGTATACTGAATAAAATCATAAGCATTGGTTGAATCCCAAGGTCCTCCCAGAACACCCTTTGACACTTCTTTCCTTCCATTCAAAGCATTCAATCCAAATGCTACCACAGCCCTATAGTCACACCTTAATATCAGTTAACATTTTGCAAATTGAGCAATAGAAGATTAAGCCGGCAATGATAAATGGTCTGGGAATCAGTCAAGAACTTACCTTGTCTTCTTAAAAAACAAATTCAGGGCATCCCATCTTGACATGTGAAGGCATCCTTCTGTAAATCCAAACATTAGAGAAGCATCTTTGGCAAAAGGATGACAAGGTTGCTTCAAATCTCCAACATCATATATGACTTTGTCTTGCAACGATCCACCCAATCTTATTTTCAATGGATCAAAAGCTGTACATTTGCACACTAAAAATGTTAGCCAACTATTGTTACATTTTGTAACCTAAAGTCTATTCTCAATTAGCCTAGTGTCAAATAACTAATGGCAACTGTCCACATATGTTAATAGATTGGGTATAATCTAGAGAATCCATACAAATTCTAAAGCAGCTTGATCTTCTAAGGTGGAAAAAGCCTATTTTTCTCCCCACATGAACCTATACATTTAAATATTTATTAGATGCATAAGCGAGTTTGACAAAAAAATTGTGAATGCTACAAAATTACTAGTAAGTTATACCAAACTCATTTTCTTGTCAGTTATCAACTTAAAGATGAAAGGCTAAACTGATTATGCACCTTAGCATCATGCAAAAGGAAGGCATGATGCTTACCCTTCACAGCATTTTCCAGCAGTGAACTTCCAAGATCCTGCAATAAGCCATCAGGACAAATTAGAAGCATATACCAAATAAATTTCTACTTTTTCTTCATGTAGAAATTTTTTATTTTTTATTTTTTGCCACTCATTGTTGGTTTCACATTACAATCCCTCTTTAGGAAACATGATCTTTGCTACAATATTAATGTTATAGATGTCTTCCTAGGTTGCATCTCATTTGTTTCTGCAATATTTCAATTTACTGTAGTGGTCTTCTAGGTTACATCTCACCTTTTCCTGAAATACTATAAATATTTATTGCATACTTGAGAAAAGGCCCAGTTCTTAGAATAGCACAAAATTGTGTTACATGCAAATTCTACATTGAAAATTGATATGAAGATGTCAGCTTTCACTTTTATTATTTCTTTCTAACCATTAAACTTTATTGTGAGATACACTTCTTATTTGTGTGCACTCAGGTAATTACAAATTATTCATATGATCTAACATCTTTGGTAGAGAAATTAAGCACGTTCCATAATTTCTAAGCCTCAAGGAGCTATAAATTCCCTATATAGTTAAATAAGGTTTGAAAAACTCTCTCATGTGATTGACTTGGTTTGACAAGCATGTACATTGATGTAGCAAGCATCTCCAAGAATCATACTCAAAATTAATAATCTTATGCAAAACATCCTAACATCCCCAGTAATTAAGTGGCAACTAACAAACAATAACATAGAAAAAATATAGTAATCCAAAACTTTGTTTTATGCTGACATCAAAATCTATGGTGTGAACGATTGTGAGATTAAATTATCTTAAAATGATTCTACAAGCATCTTACTAGATAGAGCTGTACAAGATATCATAACCCACCTTTTGAAGGAAACGGACTGTGAAGAAATTCAATTAGTTAACTAGAAAAACTCAAGATTAAACATTGCAGCAGTCAAAATTAGGTCAGCAGCTATATTCATTTTAAAGCGTCTTTTAACTAGTGCTATGAAATATATGAAATCTACTACACAACAGAATACAAAAATGTATGAGGTGACCGATAGATTCATAATCATTAATAGAATAATTTATGCAGTTTGGAAAGGTAAGTAATGGGATGGACACAGCGAGCAGAGACCATAGTAATCAGCCTTGATTTCAAAAATTCTTATGACCTAATGGAGCATTCATTTGAACTTCGCCATGCTTCAAATTTTAAACTTTGACTTGCTCTTTCTAACAATTGTAGAAACTTTCTTTTTCAATTCCTAGACCTGGCTTACTATCAATGGAATTAAATTGGAAGAAATGGAGCTCTTCAGATCATTCAGCAATACTGCACACTGGCACCCACTCTGTAAATGATGACTGCTGATGCATTTGATCTATCTATTGGCCTTCAAGGTAGCAAAGCAAAAAGTAAGCAGCCTTTCCACATGAAAATATTTTCAGAAGCTTCTTGATTGTTATTTCACTAATGATGAACTGGTAATGGGTTTTTGAGCAGCAATCGGACCTTTTTGATGCCTATAGTTCCAAAATCTATGAAGGAAAGTGAATTGTAATTGCCATTGTAAACTAGGAACCCAGGGTGAGCCTCAGTAAACTACAGAAAAGTTGCAAGTCCCTCAACACTCCATTTGATTTGATTTTTGGTGTTTCCAATAGATTTATGGAAACAAGTGGTCCTAAGATTAGAAATGAAGGTGACTTACTAGATAACTGAGCCAATGTCATTGGTAACACAATATCAGACATATGCGATAGTGTTTACAGCTATACCTGCTTACCTTTTGTTGTGCTGGATGCCTTTTAGTCACTGGCTACAGGAAATTCGTTAAGATCCTTGAATCCTTTGTTTGGGGTCCTTGGCAAGGCATAAAGGCCTCCTGATATTAATAACACCCAATCAAGCAAGGGACGGCTAACATATGTCAAGACCCAAATGGTATATATAGCAAATGAATAATCAAAGCTTTGAAGGAAAAGGATGGATGGAATGTGCTCTTTAAGCACATCATTTGTACCATTGTACCTTATTATTGCATAGGGTGCTAGGATATGTAAGATTTTTAGAGCTTATCACAGAAGCATCTACGATAATCAAAAACCTGTTTGTGCATCAAACCATATAAAAATCCTACAAGGCCACCAAAGCTCACTTGAGATATGGTCTAAAGACTGGTTTAAAACTAGAATATTCTTGAACTTCACTCATTATGATGGTCACTACTCGTTGAGAATAGGAATCCCTTTTAGAGGAAAAAACACATGGTTTATATCAAAGTAAAATATCTTTCCTAAAAATAAATCACATTTAAACTAAAAATTCCCTAGCTATATAATGGAAAGAAGAGGTACTACCAGTCTAACTACACCATTCAAATATACCTATCTTTACAATCCTCAGAAGTCATAAATAGAGAGTACGGTTAGAGAGGAGACAACAACTTTATAGCATGATCTGTGGAAGATGTAGGTCCTCTTAATGCATTGGGTAAGTTTGACAACCCACAAAAGGTTAGGTGAAGACATGGAAACACACAAAATAAAATATGTAACTGAAGTGAAATAATATCACCAACAAATCTTGTATCTAAATTGAGATTTGATGAATTTGCCTCCCCAAAATGGAAAGGTGACCAAGTCCTGGATGACAAACATAATAAAATAACTTGCACAATAGAAGAATACAACAACAAATACTTGGAAATTTAATAGAAATACTTGCAAATGCTCGATAATAATAAGCCACTTGGAGTAAACCTTCAAAAGTCTTCAACAAAAAATTGGATATTCAATATGATGATTAACTGCTACTCACTCCCACCTATATATACCATACTTACGCCTCAGATGCCACCCAAGCTAACTAGACTACTTCTTTACGACTATTTAAATGATCATATACCTTAACTACTAGTTATGCTAGCCACAAGTTGGCTACACATATCCCAATACAATCAATGGTTTAAGGGCATAGCATGCCCCCTCTTCAAAAAAGCACTATCCTCAATATGAATGCTTTTGCACTCCCAACACACACTAAGAGGCTATATTTGTTCTTCAACTACTCTAAATTTTGGGTATGCTTTTAAGGAAGAGGTGATTGATGGTGGATGGTAACCATAAATTGCTGAAAATGGAGACATTTTGGATGATGTGTGGAAAGAAGTATTAAACCACCATTCTACCATTGGCAACCATTGCACCTACCTCTATTGTTTATCTAAAGCAAAACATCAAAGATAGCCCTCTAAGCACTTATTGACCACCTCAATCTATTCATCTGATTGGGGATGATATGACAAGCTATGAGCAAGTTGAGTGCCCAAACATGAGAAAAAGTCAATACACAAATTACTTGTAAATATAGTATCACAATCATTTACTATGATTTTTGGAGTCCCATGCAACTTTTGAATGGTATCCATAAAGGTCTGTGATATAGTACTTGCTACAAATGGGTGTGGCAAAGCAGCAAAATGCACATATTTGGCAAGTCAATCCACAACAACCATAATGAGATTTTTTCCTTTAGACTTGGGTAAACCAATGATGAAATGCATGGATACTTGTCCCCACCTTTGGCTTGGAATAGATAAGGGGTGCAAAAGACCTAGAGTCTTAATTGTCTCCCCTTTATTTTGTTGGCATACCATGCATTAGACATCCCCTTTGAGCCCATTCCAAAAAAAATATTGCATGATTCTATAATGTCTTCATGAATCCCAAGTGCCCACCTACTAGAGAAGCGCATAGTTCTACCAAAACCTTAAACTTAAGGGTTGAATTCTTACAAAACTACAACTATTTGTGTACCATAGAGCATTTCCTTTCCATGCAAATTCATTTGACACGCATGCATATTGTTGGATTTTTTCAATGAGAGTTTTAGCATCCATGTCTTTCTTCCACTCTTCTCGTGCCTCATCCACCCAATCTACCTACAATATGGAAATGGCATACAATAATGACTTTGGGGGCTCATCCCTCCTAGAAAGTGCATCAGCAACAACATTCTCCTCTCCTTTCTCATATATGATCTCAAAGTCATCCTAATCTTTCTGACCCATTTTTTTTTCTTAAGATGCCAACCTTTGTTCCAAGAAGTATTTGAGACTATCATGATTTGTCTTTACCTTAAGTGTCTTCCCATTAGATAAGGTCTCCATTGTTTGACTACATGTAGGATGGCCATCATTTCCTTCTCATAAACTAGCTTCAACAAATTCATACCTTTGATTTGGTGACTCTCAAATGCTAGGGGTCTTCCTTCTTGAATGAGAATTTCTCCTATGCCATGTCCAAAAGCGTCAAATTCCACAATGAAGGTTTAAGTAAAATTTGTGTAGCTAGAATTGGAGATGTGCAAAGAGCTTCCTTTAGCTTCTCAAATACCTTAATCGGTACCTCAATCCATTGGAAGAAATCTTTCTTTCACGTTGTGAAAGGTGTTGCAATGCTAACATAGCTTTTTACAAATCAGCAATAGTAAATCGGTACCTCAATCCATTGGAAGAAATCTTTCTTCCATGTTGTGAAAGGTGTTGCAGTGCTAACATAGCTTTTTACAAATCAGCAATAGTAACAAACAATCCCTAAGAAATTGTATAGGTTCTTGAGGGTCCTAGGCACTTTCCACTCTACTATGGCTTTGATCTTGTGAGGGTTCACCTTGACTCCCTCGGGTGAAACAATGTGATCTAAGTGCTCCACCCCTTTGACTCCAAAAACACACTCGGATGGCTTAGCATAAATCCAATGCTATTCAAGAATGTACAAAACTTGATTCACATGCTACAAGTGTGCCTCCCAAGTTTTGTTATATATCAAGATGTCATCAAAAAATACCAAAATAAATTTCCACAAAAATGGCCTAAAAATAGAGTTCATCAAACAATGAAATATAGATGTTGCACTTGTGAGGCATAAAGGTATCATCAAAAGTTCATAGTAGCCCTCATGGGTTTGAAAAGCTATCTTATGTACATCCTCATCTCTAATTTTGACTTGATGATAACAAGAACAAAGATCAAATTTGGCAAAATAAATAGCACCATTAAGCTCATCCAACAAATCATCAATTAATGAAATCAAAAAATTATCTTTTATGGTGTTGTTGACTATGCTCCACGGGATTTCGGGGACGGGGAGTACCCGGTACGGCGGGACGAGTTTCCGGTACGGGGGTACTTTTGGGTCATTTTTTAGGGGACGGCTGACAAAAAAATAGGGAAATTTTTAAAAATATAGAGAAATTTCAAATGTTCATAGCATAACATTGATAAAGCATTCATTCTAGACATTGTATAAGCTTAATACATATCATTAGACTTGAATTGAGATTTCACATGAGAATTGACAAACAAATTAACAAAGTTCAAATGCTTTTCATTATAAATGTGCATACATATCATATAAAAGTCTGATAATTATAACCAAAATGCCCAAAGGCTCCAAGTCTCAACTATGAAATGACATGATAAACATAAAACTAAGAAAATATATCGCTGTCCATGGTCCCTAATCAGCAGAAGGTAGGTCTAAATCAGCATCGCCCTCGCCATCAGAGCTCGAGTCTAAGTCAGTGTCAGTGTCCATGTCAATAGAAGGATCTGCCTCAACCAATGGAACACCAACCAATCCCTCATGTGCATCCTCCTCCTCAATCTGCATAGCATCTTCGGGATTAACATCCCAACATAAGGCTGGAGTCTGACGATACTCACTAGACTGGCGATCCTGTAAGCGCAAAGCACTGTGTACTGCCACCAACTTCTCCGATCGTCTAGAGGGAAGGCAGTTCCTCTTGACTGATTGGATGAAGCTATATGTGGACCAATTCCTCTCTGCAGCAGAGGAACTGGCAACCTGTGAAAGAAGGCGAACGGCAAGTAATCTCAACTCTGGTGCATCCTTCCCATGCCATGTCCACCATCCAATAGGGTCGGTTTGAGCCAATGTAGCTCTATCCATCCTCGCCTCTGGTTTGCCGAAGGTTGGAACACGAAGATTGGAAATGCAAGCCATTGTGTGCGAAGTATGGTAGATTCCTCTAAAGTATACATTTTTGGAAGGGCCCTCGTGAAGCCTTCTTTCACCTCTTCATCATGAGATGGAGCCACTCTCCCAGGCCTCGATGCATACCATTTCGGATTGAGAGCATAGGCTGCCATATGAAGCGGGGTGTTCATAATGTCCCACCGTCGCGTCACAATGGGCCTAAGATGCTCCTCATAAAATGCCAAAGAAGGGTCCTTGCTATAAATTGCTTGCTTGACCTGTCCAAGCATACTATCAAAGGTCTCATAAATCTCTCCAAGGCTAGGAGAGTCAGTATCAGCATATCTAATCACTTGCACAATAGGCTGATGAAGGAGCATACATATCTGCAAGTGCAAACAAGTTACAAAAATTAAAATCAGCTAGGCTGCTAGCCTATAAATATTAAATAATAAAATGAAAATCAGCAATAATAAAATTTAATAATTCAAATAAATAATAAAATCAGCAATGCCAATTTTCTTACCTCATTGTGGACCACCAGTCATCATCAAGGATTTTTTGTTTCACCCTTTTTCCCTCCGCTGTGCTTGACTCTTGCCATCTACCCCACTCTACATTGACCATCATTAATTGTAGAGCCTCTTGGACCTCAAGCATCCTCTCCAATAAAATGAAGTAGCTGGCATATCTAGTCTCCACGGGCTTGAGGAATTCCTTCCTCGAAAATGTTCTAAACAAAGCAAGTGAAGTCTGATGGTTGCAAATGAACATTTGCACCTCTCTAGCCTCTGCAACCACTGCCTTCACCCAATCTATCTTCCCAATGTCCTTCAAGGTATTGTTCAATGCATGCACGCAACAAGGGGTCCAAAAAATGTGCTTATAAGCACTCTCCACCATCAATCCAGCTAATTTACACACACGGGCTGAATCGGTCACTACCTGGCAATGGCATATCATCAAGTTGATATGAGATTACTAGATTAGTATAGAATATAGATATCAAAATGAAAATTTTAAATAACTATGAAGAAAATCAAAATAAAAAATAAGAACGAAAGAAAATCAAATTAAATCATACCTGCACAACATTAGAGGCTCCAACCTCCTCTATAGCATCTCTCAAAATCTGAAATTGGAAGGTTGCATCCTTCCTTTTGCCTGAACAATCTACAGCTCTAAGAAAATAAGAGCCTGCTGTACTAGTGACAATAAGATTGATGAGTGGCCGATGTTTGATATCGGTCCACCCATCCATGATTATGGAGCAGCCATCTGTCAACCATGTTTGTCTCATATCCTCCATCAAAATACTCACCTTGGAGTACTCTTTATCAAGAAGGGTGGTGCGTAACTTAGTTTCTCCAGGTGGAACATATGAGGGACCAGCAACTACAATATCTTTGCACATTTGTTTAAAATATGGTGAACGTGAGACATGAAATGGTATGGCATTAGCATAAAAAAACTTGGCAATAGAGGAATCAGCCCCATCTCTTACTGTAACATTAAACATATCAGCAACATTCATACTCCTTTTCTTTCCTCTAGTAGAATCCTCCCCCACATGAGAGTGAGAAGCTGAAGCAACATCTACTGATGGTGTAGGCATTCCCGTACTAGGCTGCAAACTCTCAACTGAAACCCCTTTACTTAATGCCTCCCCCTCCATATGCAATCTAGTTGCCTCAATTTTTTGTTGTTGGGTTATTTTTCTACACCCTTTCACCCCTTGACCACCAATCCACAAAAGATGGCAATAAACTCTCGTATAGCTGCCCCTATATTGTTTGTGGCACAAATGACACTCCCATACTCTACTACCCCCCGAATTTTTTTTCTTCTCTTTATCAACTCTTGTTGCAAATTGTAGTAGAGGTTTTTTGGGGTTAAATGGGCCTTTTGCCCATTTTTTGAGGATTTCAGATGGACATTCAAATGGGTTTGAACTTGCTGACCCTACTCCACTCCCACTCTCTGAACACCCCCCAATGTTTGCAGTTGCACTACCTCTATGTCTATTTCTTGTTCTTTGAGTTTGAGTTCTTTCTTGCATTTGGATTTCAATATCCTCACTTTCACTATCACTGCTGCTACTCATGGTTGTTTTCTAAATTTTTATGAAGTTTATGATTTCAAAGAGCTGCAAGTTCAAAAAAAAAAGAAGTAAACACTAAATGCCCTTCCTATGTGTTGAAAAACTTTAAAAAATCTTGCAAAAATTAAAAACAAATAGCAAATACAAAACAAAGATGAAAAACATACCTCTAATATGCTGGAAATGATGCCCTAAGCTCCTCTTCAAACTGTTGTTCTCTCCTTCACTCAGCTGCTCTCCTTTTGCTATGCTTCACTTCACAAGGCAAGAAGTAAAAATGAGTTGTTTTTCTCATTTTAAGCCACATATAAGGCACAAATTAGGTTAAGTGGCATGGGGCGTCCCTTGTGGGCCCCCCCCATACCTTTTTTTTAATTTAAAAAACTTTTTTTTTATTTTTTAAATGTGTGATTTTTTGCTGGGCCGTAGGGTACGGCTAGTCGTACCCGGTACTGACGAGGGACGGCTGGGCCATTTCGGGTATGCCTAGCTGTACCCTATGTCCCCTGCCAATGAGCAAAAGTCCCCAGTAAGTACCGAGTACTTGGAGGCCAAAAGGGGACTACCAGGGGACGTTTCCTAGCCGTCCCCGCATCCCCGTTTCATACCCGGTACGGGAAATGGGCAAAAAAGCTAGGGGACGCGTCCCCGTGGAGCATAGGACTTGTTGATGAATTCTTTGTAGCCAAGACACATCTACCAAGTGTTATCTTTCTTGTGCACTATTACCAAAGGAGAGGAGTAAGCACTCTATGCCTGATAATACTACCTCTGGCATCTCTTGTACCATCTTCTAGATCTCACTTTTCTATATATATGGGGACTTGTACAGCCTAATGTTGAGTGATTTTACTCCTAGGTACTAATTGAATGGAATGATCATGATCTCTTTTCAAAGGAAAAACTTTTGGCATATCTCCAAAAACTACTAAGTAACCATCCACGCCTACTTGTAGGTCTAGTATTGTAGGAACTTTTGACTAATTGGCTTCTAATGAAAACAATTGGACCATCAACCCATCCACCCCCTTGTTAAGCATCTTTTGCATTTGATAAGAGCTTACCATCTATGGATACTATGCCTGCAACCCTTTCAGTTCGATTGTCTTTCTCTATGACTGAAAAATATCTCTTGAAATTTCATCTCAATTGTCCCCAATGTAGTAAGCCACTAGACTCCCAAAACAATGTCCACTACACCCATGGAGATAGAAAACATAGGGCAATCTAGTTTGTAATATCCCATGGAAAGTTTAATGCTAAGTTGTTTCCCCAAACAATTGATAGAATCCCCATTTGCAATCATGACCTAAAAGTTTGGAGCTAGATAGATAAAATAATTCAAGTGAGTAGTTAAATTCTTGTTGATGAAGTTATGAGTGCTTCTTGAGTCTATCAACACTATTACTCTCTCCTTCAAGAATCCCGCTACCTTGAGAGTTTGTGGGGTGCTAATTCTTAAAAGTGCATGACAAGAAATAGTTGGTTAGGTATCTCCTAATTCCTCATCTGGCTCATTGCCAACTTCTAATATTTCTCCATCTTCTTCCTTACTAGTCACTTCAATGTAGAATAATTTCCTTTCTTTCACACTTATGTCCTCAATTTTACTTGCTATCATAATTAAAGCATAACCTTTTTGCTCTCTTCTCTTCAATTTGTTGAGAAGTCAACCTTGTAGGCTGAGAGGATGGTTGTGTTGAGAATCCCTTCCCTCTTATGCCATTGAACTCATCCCTTCTAGGAGCTAAAAAAATTCTTCTACTCTACATGCCCTAATAACATAATTGGATATTTAATAGGACTAAACATGTGTACCTCATGTTGGATGTGATTGTTGAGCCCACCAAGAAACAAGTCATTCAAGTTCTCCTCTATAATTGATTTTACTCACAAAAGTATGTTCTAGAATTGTTGAATATAATCTTTGACCAATCCTATTAGCTGCAATTTGGCTAATTGGCTAAAATAATTTTCTGATACACTATTGCTATAGTGCAACTATAGTTCCTCTATAAAAATTGAGCAAGTGACATTGAGAGCCTTTTTCTATCTATGAGCAAATTGCCATCAATACCAAATGAATTGCTTAGGTTCCAAATATAAGGAAGCCATTGTCACCTTCTGCCCACTTGGGATTTAATGCACATCAAAAAGGTTCTCAGGTTCTCCACTTTATTTATCCAAGTAATTGGATCATTGCCACCAAACTCATGTGTGTCCACCTTTGGTAACAAGTTCCAAGATTTAGAATGAAAACTAGCATTTGGATCAAGATTGGCCTGTCCAAGTGATCCACCTTGACTGTGTAAAGCATTGGAAGGGAGTGGGTTATAGGGTTGTTCATTTGGTTTTGAGAATAATATCCTCTAGATAGATTCTTGGAGATGTGACATTGCCCTTTCCCACTATACTCTCATTTCACACTTGATGTTAGCCATTTCTCCTTTGATTTCAAACAGCATATAACTAGTGCATTTTCTCATTTGTTGAAGACCACATCAAATCAGAAGTTTCACCTAATCCTAACTCTAAATCTACATTCTCTTTTAAAATTTTTGTCTAGCATGTAGGAATTCTTGCCTCGGCCTCTAGTTTGTGGCCCTATCATGATGCTTCACATATATCTTTGGCAATAACATATTTAAAACAAATAAAAATAAGCTAAAATTTTTAGTATAACTTACCTCTACCTAGAACTCACTTTCCGGAAAAAAATCTCCCAAAAATTCGCCAATTTGCACTCTTTGGAGCAAATTTGGTGAAAACCCAATTTTGCAATAACTCCTTCAAATCAGCTTCAAATGACCTCAATTTGGACTATAGCACCTTCTATGTCCTTGATCAACCCTCCAAATTTCAAAAAGAAATGTCAAATCAAGAGAGATATGTGCTTCACAATATGATGACTTATATCAAAAAAAATTGCCTTGTTTCTTGCTCTTCGAATGCCAAGGTCATGCTTTGATACCACTTGTAATGAAATAAATTGCACAATAGAAGAATGCAACAACAAATACATGGAAGTATAGTAGAAATACTTGTAAATGCTCAATAATTAATAAGCCACTCCAAGGGGGCAAACCTCCAAATGTCTTCAACAAGATATAGTATTCACAATATAATGATCAACTACTACTTGCTATCTCCAATATATACCATACTTATGCCTTGGATGCCATCCAAGCTGACCAAAGTACCTATATAAGACTATATAAATGATTATATAACTTAATTAAGAGTTATGCTAGCCACAAGTTGGCTACACATATCACAAAACAATCAATGGGTTAAGGAAGTAGCAACATGGCTAAAGGCAATCTCTCAATTTTAAAAGAGTTCCTAGCAGCAAGGAAGATGTGGGGCCTTGATTGCATCATCAAAAGAAGCTATCTTGTATATCGGAACCTATTATGACAATTTTTTCTTAGTATATGTGTAAAGAAGAGTGTAAGAATAGTATTTGAAAGTACTTGATAGATCATTATGAATTGCCAATTATCAAGGTTAGTAGTTTTCTACTCATAACTATCTAATTACCAAAAGAGGTGCATGGGAGATAGTTTCGACTATAACTGAAACTATCAATTATGGATAAGACAACAATGGTGAATTTTTCTCATGCCAAAATTGTCTCTACGGGATCTAAATGGATAATCACAAGTTGGATGGGTTCAAATAAGCAAGAACCTTAGTACCATGTACGAATTATGGGGTGAAGGAAGTCAACAATATATTATAAGGTGGATGTAAGACATCCAAAGCATAGTTCACAAACTCAGACATGGAGAGTACTCAGCAAGCCAAAAAAGTTGACTTGGAAAGTACTTGAAAAAAACTCAGCACCTTAAAAAACACTTAAATTTTTGAAAAAAATATAAAGTTTATGCAAAATATAGCTACAAAATATATCAACCGAGTTAAAGAAATGTCTAATGCCTCTAGGAGTTTGACGACTTCTATGTATCAAATCCTTATGGAGTTTGAATACATTATCGTATCCATGTTTAGTGGTATTCAAGGATTTTATTGTATTCAATGTCTCATTGGATCAAATGACTTAGCTATGTCAATGCTTTGTAGTGTCCAGCAATTTCATCGCATCAAGTTACCCTTGAGTTTCAAGGATTTATAATCAATCTAACATCTCAATTTCAGATAGGATCTTGCTTCATGGAAACAACATATCAAAGCTTTGTGGTCTTCAAGGGAAATGTAGGGTTTTATAAACTGAAAACCGTGTTTTAGGCACGTTTAACCCTAGTTCTTCCTGCATTTTCACATGTAGAAGCCACGTTACGATTTTTCACCGCAAACTTGCCAAGTTTTGGCAAGTATTCGCCAAAAAAATTGGCAAGTTTTGCCAAAAACCCATTGTTGGAGACTCACGAGTTATACCTACAAATACTTGCTTGGCTTAAAATTTTGTGAGTACTCAAAAACTCGGCAAGTACTTGCAAGGTTTTCCAACTATGATCCAAAGCACTCAAATGCTAAGGGTCATTTAAAAATAGTCTCGTCCTAACCATAACCCGTACCAATGCACCAAAACTCTCATACAAACAAGCAATAGCCCATTTTAGCTGATAAGGCTTATTAGTAGGGTAACCCAATCAAAAGATTCCCCAATATGCCAAAAACATAAGATAATCCAGGTTGTCACTCTCCCATGAAATACTTCATTATCAGATATATTCTCCCAGCTGCACACCCATCTCTCACTGCCTCTCAGCCATCTCCTCTCACCACATCTACTGAAATTTGTCCTTTGTAATTGCTTTAGCTACAATAGGCCCTGCCTGTAGTTGCATGCCTTCACTTCAGCAGTCTGTTTCTGTTAGATTGTTTGTCATTGCTTTGTTGCACGTCACTGCAAGGAACAATACACCCCTCTACAACTCCATCAATAAACAGAACAAAGCTGCTTCAATTTATACCTCATTGCTTCATTCTCTTTGCACCTGAGGGCATTTAAGTTGTGAGTAAATCTGGTAGAAGATTAGAGAATATCAAACATAATAACCTCATTTTCAATAATGAGTATTGCAATGGATGCAAGGGAGTGGTGGGCAGTGAGGAGGTAGGACATGAGCATGGCATGCATGCCTTCTCTCAATAATAACACTCCCAATGCCAGTCCTCAACAGAGATCAAAGCAATACTCACATGGTTGTAACAGAACTCATTTTTCTCTTCCTCAATTCAACTTATTACGTGGTCAAATTAGTTGTCTTATGTTTGTGGTGGATTAGAGTTTATGTTCAGAAAGTAAACTGAGGCTTGACATAAACTAATAGACTAGATTGCATGTATATTTGTATACAGATAGGGTGAAAGCAGGAGATAAGACAGCCGCTATCACAAGTATGTCATCTGCAATTCCCATGGTTAATAATGACTTCTTCATTTGTTGATGCCTTGCCCTAAATATTAGTGTTGCCTGCTCATTATATGCAATGTAATTTATATGGATTTACAATAAAAGGTTGATGGGAGCACGAGCCATTCCTTGGGCAAGGGCAAATCTCAACTATGCTCCTTGGGCACATATCATCTCTTTCGGTAAGTAGGGGGTATATATTTATATATTATTAATTTATTATGCTATTTCCTTTTTTGTGTTACTGGGGATGGAATTTGAGTTCACCTGAATAATATGTATTTACTTATGTGGATGTAGTCAGTGGAGCAGCTTATTCATTGTAGCAGACAAGACCATTTTGGAATTTTTTAGAAAAACTTGCGTCTTGTTGAATCCCCCTTATAAAAAACAGGATGATTGGGGATATATCTATGCAGAAATAGAGAAGTGAACCTCAAAGAATGGTTGGATGTTGATTTAGCATTGTGGCTTGAAGAAACAGGTTCCTACTTCCCTTGAAATAAGAACAAGAATGTAAGTGAATTATTACAATGTTAACTACTCACCATCTGTGACATGCGAGTGAAAAATGCTAAGTAATTCTCTGACATTTCTGTCATTTGTAGTCACTGAGGTTAATAATACTCAGAAGAGAACAAAATGGCTTCAATATGTGGGCATAGCAACCTGCTAGTAGTTACTTTAAGGTTTGGTGGTTTTTTGGCCTTCTTGGCCATAAAGTGATCTAGTTACCACATACTGATTTTGATGTGCTTGAGTCCTAGTTGATTTGATCATGTGGAAGCAAACTCCAAAATCTGCTTTTGTATTTGGATCAGGCTCTTTCTGTGTTATTTCCTCCTTTTTCACCGATGATTTGCCCTTTAGGTATTACATTTTTCTGATACTTCTTTGAAATGAAATATGCAGATGACTAACTCCAAAATCTGCTTTTATATTTGGATCAGGTTCTTCTGTGTTATTTCCTCATTTTTCACTGATGATTTGCCCTTTAGGTATTACATTTTTCTGATACTTCTTTAAAATAAAATATGCAGATAACTATTCCCTGATATATGGCATTCCATCATTTGTTTTGGCATTTTTGTGACCATTGTATTATACTTGTCACTCTTTCATCGAGCATTAATTTTCTTGTATTATTCATTTATTCATTGGTAACATTCTTCAATTTTAATTACTCCAATGTGCAAGTTTAATCCCTTACCTGTATGATAATGAATTTGAAACTGAAATTTGTTTTATGTACAGAGAGTCAGTTGATCAGGACACAAATTCAACAAACTATAAAATAAGTGAAGCAGATGCTCTTTGTATCACTCAATTGCTTCTTCCTCCTGTCGATGCATTTTTTGCAAAAATTAGAGAAGAAAATTTCTGGGGATTCATCTACCACTTTAAAGTTCTTTTTCTTCCTCACTTGCAGTTATGTGCAGCTACAGGGATTGAAAACATTAATATCATTTTTTCATAATCATCTCACTTCTCAGAATCCTAGACTTCAACTTGATATTAGTTGCTCTGAAACTTCTTCCTTGCTCATATGATCCTCTTAGTATAATATAATATATTTAAAATGAATCATTTTAAGTTGTACCTCAGTTTACTCAACTCTACTATACACATCTTCTCTTGGTGCACCAAAATTGTGTTGAATATGATGAAGAGGTTCCGTGGTTGCTCCTTCATCATTTTAAGTTGTACCCTCAGTTTGCTCTACTCTACCATACATTTCTTCTCTTAGTGCAACAAATTTGTGTTGAATATCATGGAAGGTTTTGGTGGTTGCTCTTCCTTTCATAGTAATCTAGGATATATTCCAATGCACCTTGATAGAAGAGACGGATTTTAAATTCTTCATACATTTTTGTTCATAATTATAGATTGCTGTTTATTTGTAGTTGGCATCTGTTCTTTCTCTTCTAGCTCAATGTGCTCACATGATGATGACATGGACATTAATCAGAGTTGGCATTTTTCTATAACAGATTTACCCAATGCTTGAATTAGGAAATGTGTGCTTTTATGCCTTAAATTGGGTCTGCCGCCTTCCTCATGATTGATATTGGCAATGTCTTCTTATGCAGGGTAATTTGTTGTCTTCATTATCCCTAAACTCTATGTTGCAACTCTGCCCGAGTGCATGGATGTGGTATACTCTTGTTCTGTATATAATGTTTTATTCATTGATCTTTTTTTAAACCAGATTTCATCCTTTGATATAGTCTCATTCTATGGATGTTAGAGGATTACTTGTCACTTCATTGTTGGGAGGTATGGAATGTTTGTACCCATAAGAAAGCAGTGCTGGATGCTGTAGCTGCTCTTGTCTGAAACTTATCCTCAGTTGCATCACATGTATTGGGGGGCTAGGTTTTGATAACCATCAGCATTGTTCAGATTGCATGGATTTATGTCTAGTAGATAAACTGACTCAATTTTTTTTACTCTGTGCAGCTTTCATTTTGATTATTGCTTTCCCACTTTATAAGCAATCTTTGATCTCAGAACTAGATATCCAAAATGATGTTCCTCCACCAGAAGATGTCCAAGATGGGGAGAGAAATGCAAGAGATATTACTGGATTAGAGGTGGGATTTTAAGCAGTTATAGAACAATTTTATCATTATGTGCATTATGTGCCTTCAACCATCCTTGTTTCCAACTTTTAATAGACGATTTTTTGAATTCTCTCTTTTAAAATGCCAAACTAACATTGCTTAATATTGATGTACAGTTGATGACAATGTTACAGAAAGGCGATAGTTGTTTCATATTCCACATCTTTATATCCATGAGTTTGGTCCTCTATTGTGCCTGTGCAATTTGCACAATTCACACTTCCTAGATTGGAAAGGGACTATATCAATTCCTTAGCATTTACATTATTCATTTCAAACAAAACTCATTCTCAATTCTTTCAACTCTGGATGCCAGTATACACACCCAACCTATCTAACTTTCTGAAGCTACAAGATTGGCATAACTTCAGTACTACAAGCAGGCAGTATTCATAAGAAGGTACAGTTAATTTGTTGATTATTCAGGCAATCTTCTTGCTTCTCATCATCTGTATTAGATGATTAAGTAATGAGTATATAGCGAATTGTATATCTCTTACAAATGTGAGGGTATTATGTGGGTTTGTTTTAGACAAAGTCCAGCAAATCAAATTGAAGCTCTAAAAATATCATGTTAGCTTGAAAAACCATTAACATATAAAATTGAAGGAATTAAATTACTATGTAGGTGATCTGGACTCACTATTTTCTTCCAAAATGCAACATAAGGAATAAGAATTGAGAAAGATGGTGACCATTGAGATGACAACTAAATATAGAATTGAATGTGGAGTTAAAAAGCTACACTACAGAAAGAAAATAAATTCCACTCTTCATAATAATGGCATTGCTTCCAGTTTAGTAATCAATTCATGAACTTTCTGATTTCAAAAAAACATGACAGTATTCAAAAGCAACTAATCTAGTTTCTTTGAAACTCGGTATGTGTATTCAAGCGCAATCTTTGTGACTGAAAACTAATCTTCTTTGTTTCAGAGGTTTAGAGCATAGTTGAAAAACTCGCCAATTGCAAAAACTCACCAAGCCCGGAAAATATGGTACAGAAAAAACTCGGCGAAAAACTCGGCAACTTAAAAAATTGCTTAAACTTCATTAAAAACGCATTTTTTTTGCAAAATTCAATGATAAGATGCATCCAATGAGTCAATAAAATGAGTACATAGAAGAAACAAGCTGAGTCTAGTTATATTTGATTGATTTGAAAGAAAATTAGATACAAAATCGCATCCTCATGTGGAATGCTCAATACGCTGATACTGATAGTCTGAAACAAAATGAAAATAGCAAATTGTTTTTGTAAAACTGAAGGTAAATAGTGGAGAGTACCTAGAAAATCAAATGAATTCAATGGGAGTTTGAGGGCAATGCCCACAATGGGGTCGAGGGGGCCCTAGAGCTCAGCAAGAAGCAGGGGGCAGCACGCAGGGCTTTCGGGGGCAATGCCCCGGCAGTCAAGGGGCAGCCCAGTCCTTGATCGGTAGATTAGAGCCCAGCCACCAAGCCCAAATTAAGACCTCCAAAACCACACAAACCTTCATGGTGTACATCATTTTGCATTAACAATAAAACCCAAATTAAGACCATCAAAGCCACACAAACCTTCATGGAACACATCATTTTAGTGTTTTTTCTAAAGCAGAGCATGCAAATGAATGAAAAAAATAACTCAAAATGCCTTTTTAGCCAGCTGCCTGGGCATTTTCCAGATTGTGCAAGTTTTTTTCAAAAACTCTCCATACTTTCTGGAAAAACTCGCCAAAAGTACGGCGAGTTTTTTTGGCGTACAATTGCCTGGATAACTCGCCGAGTTTTTGGCAAGTGTTGCCACTACTTTAGAGTATGCAGAAAGAACATGACAAATTACACATGCAATCTTCCAGATAATAATAGAATATAAATAGAACAAATGCTGTAGAAGCAAATAATATAGATTGCAGAAGATGTTAAAACAAGCGGAAACAAGAACATCAAGAAATGCATTCCTACCCCAAGAACATCCTCATGTTATACGAACACATAGAATTTATCCATAAATTTGGTATTATATGGTTGGCATGGTTTCAGCTTAGTTTGGTGTCAAATTTGAAAAGGATACACAGACTTGTGTCAACTAAGCAGCATGACTCTGTGCATATTAAACTCTCCAGCTCTGTAGGCCTTTTGTGCCTGGTGAATGCTTTGACGAGTACTTAATGATTACTTGTCCCTATGTTTTTACAGAATAGTATGTGGACCTTGCTGCTTTAAATGTCAAAGAAATTATTGCTTGCAATGTCAATATTCCAAGGGCTTATTAGATTAATGGACATGTTGCCAATTGCAAATAAAAGAAAAGTAATATGATAAGATAGATAAATTCTTTAAGGGATAGGTCATCAGTATCTGTCTGTACAGTGATTTTTCAAGATTCTTTTCATTAAAATGGCTTACAGATATGGCACGAATTAAAGAGAAAATTAAATGGTGGATGAGCACAGACAATGTTTCCAAAATGGAGAAAACTTGTATGTGAATATACTTCTATACATACTTAATATGCCTGACCATCCTAATTACTGTCACCACAGGTCAAATACAGAACAGATTAAAAGTCATTTGAACATCAATGTTTAGCGTGGCCAAAACTCTCACAAAATGGCCATTTTCAGCAATATGAAAGTTGTTTGGTAGTTAAAAAAGTTTATTTTTTTATATTCTTGGTTTGGATTTTTTTAATCATTACTCTCATTTGAGAATTTAAAGCAGGCAATTGTTTGTTATGTTTGATCATTAAAAGCCAACAAAAAATGCATGACTTACCCTCATTTCTTTCTTCTTTTCTAGGATTCACATGCACAAGAAAATGGGAAAATGCAATGATAAAATTTACATACCCCATGCAAATTCCCATTCAGTTTTGTGCCCATTTTAAGAGAATGTGTTAATATAATTAAATGTTGACACATGGCGCAATTTTGTGCAAAGTTAGACTCATTCCCCTATCCTTCAAACATGAAAAGTAATGAAACAAAATTCTATTGACTAAATCTTGAAATGAGTACTTAACATCAAAATATTTTATCAAATCACACATCGGTGTAAATGTTGCAACCCCACATGGTGCAATTGTTAGTTTATGTATACAACAGGTAAGGCTGGAGCTTGCGGAGCAAAATTTAGAAGAAATTTTACATTATTCAATGCCAAAAGGCTATGCCTGTTATTGAAGGGATTTTGAGTTTGGTCCCTGATCTTATTCCATCTAAGAATGGGATCTAGCCAGGATCTGGCCGGATTGAAAATGTTAGTGCTCCAGTTCGTCTTTGATGTATACACCCTTGGATGCATAATAATAAAGTGCAGTTGCTCAACTCAACTGTGTCACTGTCCTTCGAACAAGCTTAACAATGAATAGAGGCCCGAATCAAACTTCCCACTTGGATCCACATACTAAGGGGGCATGTAAGGCTGAAGTGAAACCCACAAAAAGCTTTCTTTGATCGTTCTTCAGTTGATCATTTGTTTGGCCCTACAGGTAGCTAGACTTATGCCTTACCATTCCCTCCATTCAATGTTTTAACCCGCCCAAGGCCTGGGCATCCTGACACTATTAGTAGTCTTTTCGACATTTTACATGAAACTATTTTGGATGCATTTTGAAATTTCATGAACTTATTTGTTAGATTCAAACTAGAGGCAAACAATGACAAACGCAATATGATATCTTAAATTTTAAGATATTTAGAAATCAAATTCTGCATTCCATTAAAGTAATATTTCTAAGATCCTTTCAAGTATTGGATTACTAGGTGGCAGTTATTGTGTAAATTTTTTGGGGAAGTTATATTATCTAGGTTGGAAATTGTTACTCTAAACAGGATAAATACATATTAAGGCTCTCCATGAAAATAGCATGAGATGGATTTGATATTTGAACACTCTACTTTTTGCACTTGCTTAAAAAATATAACGAAGAGACGGTAGATTCATATTGCAAGGGAAATATTAATGAATGCAACAAACATCAAATAGAATTTGATAAATTTTGATATAGATTCTTATATTATAGGTGGGTTAGCAAGGCTCAACTTTCTCTTGAGCTTGGTAATTCACATTTAACTTTAACAATGTAAGGTAATATTGATCTGACTGATTCATACACAGTTGGCGTTCCCTGTTGATTTATCTTGAGGGAAAGCATCATCCGCATAACAAGATTTACACGGAATTTAATCATGTGTCAATACAGATTTTAATATTGCAGGTGGATTGAAAAGGTTCAATTTACTCATGACCACTAAGGATACAAAATCTGAACAACTGAAAGGAAAACACTGAGAAAGAATTGGCCTTCTAGATATCCACAAGAATGGTCTAGTGCTTAAGCTTGGACAGAATGTATAATATTTGATTAAAAGCTAATTAGGAAGATAACTCCTTGGAAAGAAACCTCCTTATGGGAATCTGTGATATGCTCGTCATGAAAGCAAATCTTGGGATGCAAAATTTATGTACATAAGAAAACCCTTGAAAATAAATCCTCTTGTGGGCTTAAATTAGCCTATGGCTAGACATTGACCTAAAACAGCCTTTACATTCACTTTCTAAATTCTATACCTATAAAAAAATTATCAGTCAACACTCTTAAATTGCACAGCATAAAAAATAGCCTGCTAGATGATGTTACTAACTGTTAATAGCAATGGACAAAACTTTCAAAAAGCATTTTTTAAACAACAAATCCCTTACTCATCAAAGCTAAATAAGAAGTAATAATAAATGTTACCCTTGAAGCAGCTTAATACATTTTTCTGTACAACTGGAGACAGAGTAAAGTGATTTTTTATATTAAAAGCAATAACAGGACATATAATTCAGAAACGTTTCGTTTGAAACATTCACTCTACTTAAACAAAAACAAAAACAAAAATATGAAAGTGTTCCATCGTCAACCAGTTAATGGCAATTTTAAATTTCGTCCATTGTTCAAGAGTGGTAAATATAAAGAAACTCTGCAAAGTTGACCAGTGCAAGTGGGAGGGTATAAAAGGGACCTACCAAATTGAGCAAAGAAGCATTTCCCCAACTGCATGTCCCATAATCACATTTTTCGGGCGGCCACCAGTCTAAGGTGGCGCATATAAAATCATCGGCCGTCTCAGCTATGGCTTTGTCTCCATTGATTGAAACGGTGGCAACCACAGAGGCAGTTGCGTTAAAACCATGTGTACTTTGGCAGTGGAAGAATACGTTCCAACAGGCAGTCAAAACCCAAATCCATAAACAACAGAAAGCCATGGATATTATTGGGAAGCGAAGCAAGTAGCGGTAAAGAGTGTGCCATATACTGGAAAAGTAAGTGGAACTTAAAATAGGTATATAAAGAGCAATGTAGGGTAAAGAGGGAGAACGATTTTCAGATTTATCTGCTGGTCTTTCATTCACATGGACATCAAAGGGAAGCGTGAGTGTAGCCATTGAATCTGGACAAGATTTCTGCTGTACCAATAATGGCCTACTCTTCTGGTCGGTCATCTGACACTGTTTTGTCGGTTCCTAACCTCAGCGTGCCCTGGGATCTCGCCTTACCCACGCTTGCCCGTCGAGCAGGTTAATCCTCAGCCATGTACTGGTAAAGTATTTAGAGAGTTTGTTCGTCTGTCCTTGTCCGTATCCAACACTGTCAATGATTGTATGTTATTTACTAGTTTAAACTCTGTTGGAAAGGATAAAAAATGTTTTCGATTTGGGAAAAAGTAATAAAAAATGTTTTCGATTTGGGAATAAGTAACAGTTTGCAACGCCAGAGAATCAAATAATGAAAAATAAATTAAAAAGCTTTAGAAACAGAGAACTTACCTAAATGTTGGACGAAGACTGGAGTTGACTGTTGTTGCAGAGAAGTCAAGCTAGGTAGATTCTTATGGAACAAGTCTGCAACCGTATAAGACATGTTAAAAGACGTGCCGCCCGACCCACTTTATTTTTTCTTCTTTTGGGATTTTGATAAGTATTTTGTATTTACGCTTCGTGTCATGCGATGTTATAAATTTAAATGAGTTTAATGTCAAAATTATTATAACTAGTGTATCTATCTTTATATAAAATCTATATAATTAACACTCTAAGATATCTTTTTTTGCACTTTTCCCTTGTAATGAGAGAATTTAAGGTAAATTTCTTAGAATCAAATATGTCCAAATCAATATTATTATTATCTTCTATACTTTCAAATCCTTGGCCAAACTGTATTCTCTTGGATTTTTTCAAATGAGTTAAAAGGATACTTTGCACTTCTCATTAGAGCAGTTTGCGAAAATAAATGCCTATGCTTAAATAACATAAATTACATTCACAATGCCCATTTTAAATATGGAGATCTAAGTTGTTGGTGCATGTATGGGCACAAGTGCAAATTCAGGGTTCAAGTACACCACTATGGCAAAAAAATTCTCAAGTTTAGTACAGTTGGACACAATATGAAAAATAGATTAAATTTAAAATATACAACTATAAAACAAACTAATAATTTGCATACTATGAAAGCACTTTGACCCATGGTATTCAGTCAAAATGCCAATCTTTATGTTTTCAGTATTCAACTGTAGATGCTCAAGATAAATTCAAAATGCTAACCATTTACTTATGAATTAACCTCTTTTATCAATTCATTAGAAGTTCATCCCAAGTTTCATCTAAAAACAATAACATATGCCCAATCTGTCCACATAAAACTCAATCTGTCTAAATAAAATTCAGACAATTTGGTCATAACTTACATCGTTTTGTTTTGTATTGGGTTTTGATATCATTGCAGGGTCTAAAATCAAATACAATATAAATGAAACAATTAAACACAAAAAAAAATATTATTGATGACTTTTTTTTTTAATAAAAGCAAGTTCCACTGCTTAATTTATTTTGGATAGCATCCATTGCTCATCAGCTGAGTGAGATGGGGAAATGGGACTATTCTATGTTGGAGGAGGTTGTATAAGACCTTTTCTTTTGTGTCTTCTATGATGAACTGTAGAGTCTACAAGTTACTAATTGAGGTTTGTGAATCAAGAGGTGGTAAGTGGAGAACAACCAGTAACCCATAGAGATTGTAATGCCCATTCGGCCCAAATTTTTCTTTGAATCCACAAAAAAGTTGGATCGTATAGTGCAGGGTATGCTAATATGATTTTTAGGCTTTAAACAAGTCGCTACTTTTGGATTTCCCGAGCTTTCAGAATTTAAATTCTTTCACATGGCTTGAGTTGGCGCAAGTATTTCTAGGTTCTTTTAATTGACTGGTCATGCACATCTATACCCTTTTTCTACATGTCTTACTTTCAATTTTGTTTGTATATCCAAGTGGAAGGAAGTCAATTCATTTTGGAACCAAATATTTAGTGGATTTAGCATAATGGCACTAAAAATTTTGACCATGAGAATTGAAAAACCTACCCTTTTGCTCCTGATTTGATACACCCTTCCAAATTACGCTCGAACTATTGTGCTCTTCCAGAGGTCAAACTACATCATATCCAATGTTTAGAACATTGAAAATAATAAAGGGTAAAAGCACAAAGTTGTGTCACACTTTATAAAGGAAACGGTCAACATTGATCTAACTTTTAAACTTGAATCACTAAAAAATGGCATATATGTTTTGAATTTTGGAATGATGTAAACTAGTCAAATATGTATTTTTTAGTATATTTTATGTTTATATTTTTTAAAAACAATTAAAAAAATATTTTAAACTAGTTTTTAATAAATTAACACTATAATTTAGTTACTAATAAAATGCTGAAAAATGAAGTTGCATAAGATGTCAAACTTTTTATAGTAAATTTTATTTTTTTCTTTCAAATTTTTTGTGTGTATTTATAACTTAAAACTTTAGTGCATGGATATCTTTTTTTCCAATTTTGATAAACATATATTTTTAAATAAATATTAAAATGTGCATGAATAAAAAATAGCTATTTTCATTGGACGTCAACTTTTATATTAAATATTTATCTAAAATGGAAAAAAAAATTATACCATCTTGAAATAGATTCTTTTATCTAGTGCATCATATTTTTTTCAATTTTTTTTAATAAGTTTTAGTATTTTTCCTTGGCATGGTAATCAACCTAATATTTTGTGTTAATAACCTACTTTTAGTAAAAATTTAAAAAATATATATAAATAATAATTAAGCTATTAAAATAAATATATTTTTGAAAACTACACTTATGGATCTACAAAAAGGTATTTTTTATATTTTAAAAAAAATGTTATTTAGATTAGCAAGAGTTATTGAAACTTCAATTTTTTCAAATAATTTTATTATTTTGGTAAATTGGACTCAAAGTGGTGCTCCATATATTTTTAGCCACCAATTTTAGTTGAAAAAATTGTGGAAGTATCTAACTTAGCTAGAATGAATCTTATTAGATCATATGTTTGACCAAAATTGATTTTTAGTTAGAAATACTTAAATTTAGTTGTGTTGATAAGTTGGTTGAAAGTGTGACACAACTTTGTGTTTTTACCCTAAAATGAGTTTCACCATGTCAAACAAAAAATTTGCAGACAATAAAAAATAGCATAAACCAATACTCCATTAAAATCATCAATTTTCAAGAGAAATTTTCGGGTGGGTTTTACCTCAGAATGAACAAGAAGCAAAAGAGAAATCTGCAGAATCTAATCAAAAACTATATGAAAGCCCAATTTCTCCTATCCCATAGGTCAAAACCAGCAGATTAGAGAAACATACTGAACAGATAAAAATATTTTTTTATGCAATGTGTCTTTTTGTTGTAACTATGACTTTTCATTCATTTGCAAGGGTAGTACCTAATTGAAGACCCTAAACAAGTTCATTGAATAATTATTTTGTTACAACTTTGGAAAAATAAATAAATAAAAATAGTCTAAGATCAATCGTAAAACCCTAAACAAAAAGTGGCTATATGCTTTTCATCAGGAAATAGCAATGTTGCAAGGTGCGGAGCTGTCTCAGTTACAACAATGTTGGCCACAATTGCAGCTCCACCATCTTGCAATCTCAAAGGTACAATTAGTAATGTCTTCCATTCCGTCAAAACCCTTGCAAAACCCGTGGGAAATTCTAAAGGTTTGTTCGGCTCAATCGTTTTGATCTCGTGAAATCAAATGGAAAACATTTTAAAAGGTGGCCTCAAGCAATGCCTCACAGCAGCGACTAAAAGTGCATCATCATCATCAAAGGATCGCTCACCATGGAGACTTTAGAATATTTACACGATCACGGATAGCAAGGAATTTCGACGCGGTGTGAATTTCGCATGGGGAGGGTCATCCTCTTCCACATATCCTCCGATAAATATTGGCATCGCTTATTAAGAGTTTTGATGTACATGGATAAATGTCGCAGCAATGAACGCCTTACGACGTAATAAGTTTATAAAATTATTAGAAGACTTAACAAGTGCCACGTAGTGGCTAGTACTTGTCTTAATAGTATTGTAATTATATTATTTTCTAGATTTGATAAAAATTCAATGTAATTTTTATTAATGTGAATAAAAATAAGTGTAAGTTTTGTTAATAAGAGTGTTTTAGTACTAACATATTTATATTAAATATTAATATATATAAAATATCCTTCTTGAGGCGCCTATTTTTCCCAAATTCTATAGTTATAAAAAAAATTGATTTCAATTCAAAATGATTTTAAAAAATAGTAAATAATTTTGACATAATTTTATAAGAATTCATCAAAAATAAAAATAAGAATTTATATATAATTGTTAATTAATTTCCAATCAATATATTTGCATCACATTTCATAAGCTATTATTAAAATTTAATAAAAAAGGTTTTCATGGAGCCACTGTAGCACTAAAAGTAGGACCCATATTAAGAAAAAAGGTATAAAATATTGCCTTATTCTACCAAACCATTATAATCAGGAAAATTTATCCATTATTAAGTGGATAACTATAATCTTCAAGATTTATCACTTATTTAATTGACCATTGCAATGTTAAAATATTTAGGAGGACAGCATGGTAGGGCCAGAATGGAAAAAAAAAGTATTTGATGTTTTGATACATAAGGATGTCGATATATGGGCGGGTGCATGGAGATGGGTAACAAATTTGTGGCCACTTTCAAAAAAAAGTTTCAAAAAGTCATAACGCGAATGCGCTATAACGTGAGTGCGTTATAACGCACGCGCGTTATGGCTTTGTGTGTCAAGCCTGAGGCTCGGCCACAACGAG